>JAESHU010000045.1:0-97000 GCA_017639245.1 Myiopsitta monachus | reverse complement strand
GGCCTAGTCAGAGGCCTATACAACTCGAGCTCTTGCTTACTCGTCTGACATGAGCAGCTCAGTCATGCTAACATGCCCTTGCTCATTGAGCCATTCCTCCACAATTCCCCCTTTTTCTTTAACAACAGGATATGTACTATGAAACATAGCCTGGGTACTGCGCTGGACACAGCTTTGTATACATTGCATAAAACACGGTATACAAGCTAAAGCTAAAAGAACAATAATACCTATCATAAGCAATTGTTTAATAATGTCTCTTAACCATCCTGTAATTCCCCAAGAGGCAAACCAACTATCCAGGCCAGAGGATCCTTCGGTTACTAATTTTAATCTGTCACGTAAGGTTTGAATTTGTTTGTGTATTTGCAGTTTTAGACCAAAAGGTTGGAGGTTCTATCTTGCTACAGTGTAACTCATGGATACTTCTTTTAGGCCTAGTCTTATTCACCACCAATTGATAGCTAGTATGAGACAGAGTTAACTGACCAAGATAGCAGGGGCCTCCATGAGGATCAGCAGGGATGCCATTCCAAGCACGATTCCCACAGATCAAAAATATTCCTGGTGTTAAAGGCCGTGCAGGTTGTTTAGTCATGTTACAATTAAAATACAATTGATTATGCACGACAGTTGACGAGAGCTGTGAGTTAACAGTAGCCCAGTTTTGTTGATTAGTATTCCAATTGTTCCTTGGCACAAAAGAAAACCAACCGCCATTCCTGGTGCTACTCGTAGCATTTAAGCTCCCTAATAAATCTAGTTCTTCAGGGGGAGACACTAACGTTCCATTTAATGATTCTACAATTCTGCACTGCTAATCTCCGCCCTGTTTACTGGGATTGTTAGCAGCAGGGATTAAAGTCATTTTTGCCTTAGTAAAATTTAGCATAGAAACATTGGCTACCCATTCGATAAACATGGCAGGGATCCATGTTGGTATCTGTTGCAGTGCTTGGATAGGATTGTTCTGTCGCCACTGAAATGCACAGGTGTTACACCAAGGTTCATACCAATATTCCAGGTTTACATAATACTGTTTTTGACAGCTTTCACAACAAAACAATACCCAACAATGACACGGTTTACTCTTACAAACATGTTCTACATTAATGTCAGATAATTTTAGATGACGACTGGTGAGAAAAACACACAACTTAACCAGTTGAGCTTCTGTGGACCATGGGAAGAGATCTGGTGGTAGTAAGTCTTGCACTTGAGACACTAACGGATCAACGATGAGATGTAATCGCAGCAGACGACGTTCTGCTTCTTCTATGTTGGTTGGCGGAGCGACCCTGTAAAACTCAATAGAGTAGCATAAACAGTCTATGTTGTTAGCTGATTCGGTTTCTCTGCAGCTTTGATCCACTTAGCAGGAACCCAGAGTGTACCCATATTGGTTCTTCTGTTTTCCATGTCAATGGGATCGGGAAAGTCCAAGCATTGGCCGTTAGTGTAAAGGGTGCTCGTTTGTTAAAATCATTCCCATCTGTGCCAAGATATCCCGTCCAATAAGATATTGCACCGTAGGTGGCAAGGGCATAATTAAAAATACAGCATAGAGAAATTTTTCAGCAATTGTCACTTTCACTGAAACAGACTTCCTTGCAATTGTTAGACCTCCCACTCCTGTCACTGTCATAGTGGTGGGTTGTAAAGGCCAATTGGTTGGCCAGCAGTCAGGGCTAATAATACTGGAATCTGCACCTGTATCAAACAGTCCATTCAAAATTTGTTGTTCATTTTGATATTCAATTGTAATAACATGCTTTGGACGATTGCTTAAATCCAGAGTTAGTAACGTAAGTCCTCCAGTAGATCCAAAACCTCGATCTCCCTGCATTTCGTTATTTCGAGATGGCATTGATTGTGTTAATTGAGGGAGAGGAATTAACTGTGCTATTCGCTGTCCTTGTTCTATTCGTACAGGTGGAAAAGGTGTATAAGCCATCACGTGAATTTCGCCTGTATAATCAGCATCTATTAAACCAGGCAAAATAAAAAGTCCCAACATAGTAACAGATGATCTCCCCAGTACCAAAGCTCCCATCGCTTGACCATTAATAGTAATTGGTCCCTTGATGCCAGTGGGGATTTTTTCAGGACAAGAAGTCATCATTGTAATAGTTACTGCGGCTGCCACATCCAATCCAAGGCTCCCTGGGGTGGCTGGTTGAAGGGTGGCTTGTGAGAAATGCCGGCAGCCGCTACTTGTGTCTGAGCGCGGCAGCTGTTGAACATGCTGCTCTTCCCGTTTCCCTGACGGGGTCTGCAGGCGCTAGAGTTGTGGGAGCTGGATCGGCAGGCATCACACCACACATGATTTACGGTAGAAGCTCGGCGTGTGTGCCCCATGCCTCCGCACCGATAGCAAACAAACATTCCAGAGCTAGCCGATTTACGAACCGTGACAGCCGTTGCTTGTAAGGGTGCAAGGGCAGCTAAGACCTGGCCTTGAGAGTTTGCAGCATGCTCTCTAAACTCTGCTGCCTGTTCTTTTAGACCCTGTTTTAACTCTTTAATGGCCTCGACTAACATTGCTTGCACTAGCCGCATAGCTTCTCGGCATTTATCTGGACCAATTAAAGCCTGTGCCTCAGTGCGAGCAAACGGCCCCACACCCATTAATTCATCTATGGTGATTCCATACAGAGGATCTCCTGGCTGTCTTTGTACTGCAATACACTCTCCACACAGCGCTTGCCAATGAGCATTAAACAATAATTGTTGATGCTGTGAAAATATGAGCTTAGCTATACTCCGGCAGTCAGCTGGTAACAGCACCTGGCTTGCCCAAATATAATCAAGCATTTGCCTTACAGGTTCACTGGTCACTCCGAACTGACTAACTGTTGACCTTAATTGTGACAATAATTTCCAATCCAAGGCAGTAACTGCAGCCTGCAAACCGCCTCCTACCATAGGTGTATATACCACCGGACAAGCAAGTTCCATTGCAGTTGTCATAGCATCCCCATCGCCTGTACCAATAAGCTCTTTTGCCACTGTTGCCCATACCTCTCTCCGCTCCCTGGCAATAGCCTCCGCTAGGACATTTTCTGCCCCAGGGATCGGCTCATTGCTAATGGGCGCTCTCGGAGGCTCTGGACACGGGGCTGATGGCACAGGAGCTACAGGGGGCTCCGAAGGGGTTAAGCAAGAAGCCTCAGCTGGAGCTGCAGGCGGTGGTAATGTTATCGTAGAAATAACAGGCGGTAAGGGAACATCAATATCCATTCCATAAGATTTATTTTTATCATGTGCAGCACTTGCCTGTTGTGCGGCTTTTGCCTCTGCCTGATGCTGCAACAGCTCGTTATGAACAGCTCTCCACAACTTTCCCAATTTTTTAGCTGTTTTATCGTCATCTAATATTGCTTCCCATATTCTATCACCAAATTTACACCATTCACTTAATTCATGAATTGTATGGGGATTCTGAAAAAAACCTTGCCCAAAACCATAAGCTATTAACTCTGGGAGTTCTTTTTGCAAATCTATACCCTTAATCTGACGCTTCTTTAAGAAGCAAGTAAATAAATCATATGCTGCTTGCCTTTCCATGTTTCCTGTCGGCACGCCGTTGCAGCCCTTACAAGGTCTCGGCAGCATGTATCGGCTAGGCTCTCCTCTGAGGTCACCTAGGGCGCGGCACTCCGTGTTTAAGGTGCTTATTCGCCGTCCCGGCTGCTGAAGGACCCGAACTGTTCGCCATTCCCCAAACTGGAAAAGCAGTGGTGGCTGTTTAAAATATCCGGTTCCCTGAGCCCAATGTATCAGCTTTTGAAACAGCTTCTCAGATACGGCTTCACCTCTCTTAGAGAGAATAGCTAAAAGCAGCCGTTCTGCAGCAGCGTATTCCGCTTCCATTTTAGTTTTGGTATTGAAACCTGCTGGCACTTCGGTATTGAAACCCAGTATTGAAACTTCAGTATTGAAACCCAGTATTGAAACTTCAGGTATTGAAATCCCAGTATTGAAACTTCGGTATTGAAATCCAGTATTGAAACTTCGGTATTGAAACCCACTGGCCAGCCAAAAATTCCTCACTCGCGACGCAGTCAGCCTTACCTCCGAAACGGAGATATCGGGCTCCGCTGTACACCTAAGCAATCTGATGTCAGCGCTGTCCCTGTTCGGGCGCCACTTGTTGCGGGAGCAGGAATCAAACTCGTACTCATAGAGTTATCAGTTTGTTCCCATCGGCGGGAGGAATGAAGCATTCGATACGAATGATAGACAAACCTCAAACTTTATTAGTACCACACCAACTATTATACTCATTTTAATTAGCCTCATGCATAGTACAAAAGCGAGCTCATTATAGGTTGTAGATTAGCTAGCGGTTTCAGAAACACTAAGGCATTCAGCAAATACCTAATTGGATACATCTTTTAGCCAAGTGCCAGCAAAAGTTTAGTCATTGATTATTACAACAATAAGCGATTCACCCACTATAGTCACAAGAGTAGATAGTCTTAACATTTCCTGCAGTGTCTGTCCTACTCAAGATCCTGTCTTACTGACTACCACATTGTATTATAGTGTAACATTGTATATATGCCCAAGGTTGCTCTAGCCTTACTTCATCAGCAGCTGTGTCAGCAGCTTTAAGCGGCCTAGTCAGAGGCCTATACAACTCGAGCTCTTGCTTACTCGTCTGACATGAGCAGCTCAGTCATGCTAACATGCCCTTGCTCATTGAGCCATTCCTCCACACAGGGGAGCCAATGGGACACAGGAGCATCAGTGTGATACAGGAGAGTCAATAGCATGCAGGAGAGCCAATGGGACACGAAAGTCAATGGGAGCTGAAAGGGATGCTGAAGGGAGGAGGCGAAGGAGGGAATCAGTGGGAGGGGGTTGGGGGGAGCCCGTCATGGCCTCCATTATCTTCCTCCTGCAAGAGGTACTGATGGAGGCTGCAAAGAGCATCCCTGGCCAGGGAGCTCGTCCAGTAATTTGTATAGTGGAACAGGAGGAGGTGGCGCAGGAGTGGGACCAGGAGCTCTCCTGGGGACATGGTGCTGCAGCGGCTCCTGCCGCTCAGGTGCGGGTTCTGGGGAGGAAGAAAGAACAAGAACAGGAACAAGAATGAGATGAGGAACCTGGAGAAGAACCTTGAGAGTGAAGAGGAAAGAAAGAAGGAAGAAGGAGGAGGAGGAGAGATGGAAAAGGAGAAGGAAAAGGAGGAGGAAAAGGAGGAGGAGGAGGAGAAAGGAAAAGAGATGTAAAAGGAGGAGGAGAAGGGAAAGGAGAAGTAAAAGGAGTAGGAGAAAAGTGAGACGGAGGAGAAGAGGGAGCAGAAGAAGAACCTGAAGGACAACAAAAGAAGTAAGAAGATGAATGAAGAAAGAAGAGAAGAGAAGGAGAAGGCCAAAAAAGAAGGACCAGAAGAACCTGAAAGAGGACGAAAGAAGAAAGGAGCAGGAGCTGGAGCGGGAGCAGAAGCAGGCAGAGGGCAGAAGCAGGAGCAGGTAGAGTGCAGGAGCAGGCAGAGGGCAGGAGTAGGAGCAGGAGTAATCAGAGGGCAGGATCAGGCAGAGGGCAGGATCAGGCAGAGGGCAGGAGCAGGCAGAGAGCAGAAGCAGGCAGAGGGCAGGAGCAGGCAGAGGGCAGGAGCAGGCAGAGAGCAGGAGCAGGCAGAGAGCAGAAGCAGGCAGAGGGCAGGAGCAGGCAGAGGGCAAGAGCAGGCAGAGGTCAGGATGCTCTGCAGGTCCCTGTCTCCCCCCGCAGGGGACGCTGCCGCCAGCCCCGGTGCGCGGAGCGGGGCTGCTCCGCCCGCTCCTGCCCGGTCCTTACCCTCAGCCTGCGGTGGTACCTCAGCAGCCGGCACAGGGACTTGATCCTGCCCAGGGCCCTCTCCCTCACGGTGGTGCTGAAGGAGGGGCTGAAGCTCAGCAGAAGCTGGACAGGGGAGAAGCCGCTGATGAGCCCCACAGCTGCAGCCGGGGCTGGACCCGCATGGCTTCCATTGCAGCTCCCGCTGAGCTTCACTGCAATGCAGCAGGAGCAGCCTGGGCTCTGTGGGGCAGGGATGGAGGAAGTGGCACGGCAAGGGATGCAGGGGGTGAGGGCTTGCTCCCTTGGCTGTGGGTGATGTCCCGGCTGCAAGGACCAAGGCACGGCCCAGTTGCCAGGGGTGGAGGTGGCGGGGAAAATCAGTGCCTCAGCACTGCCCCTGCCTGTGGGGCTGCAGGGGCTTTGGGTCCTTTCCAACCCAACCCGCTCACTGCTCCTGTGGCTGCAGTGTACGTGTAAATACATGGGAATAGGAATGTAGCCATAGAGCTGAATCGATATAGGGTTAGTCGAAATGTCGTCGAAATGTCATAGAAATATCATAGAAATACAATTGTAATTATAGAGATATAAATATAAAGAGATATAAAAGTATATATAGAAATAAATATACAAAGATGCACGTATAAATACATCTAAATAGATCTAATATATATACACATATATACACAGGAATATACATATATACACGTATATACATATATGTGTATATATATGCATATATATGCATATATATATATACAAATATACATACATATGCATATACACAAACATATACACATATATATATACACACATATACTCATCTCTATAACAGAGAAGTTCCTCCTCTAAAGACCGCTTTATGCAGCAGTTCAGGGGAAGGGAATTTCCGTCACCAGTCCCGTGGGTCCCAGCAGCCTAGGCCCAGGCTAGGGCAATGAGGAGGCAGCAAAGACCCCATCCCGGGGAGGGGGCTGGGGGGGGTCTCAGCCTCCTGATGTGGGCAGCAAAGCCCCTGCTGGGACCCCTGCCCCGAGCTCTGTGGGCAGCGGCTGCCACCCCCTGCAGAGTCCAGCAATGATGCCCTCACTGGGAGTGCTGGAGGCCTTTGCCCCATAGCATCCCCATGGGGGCCCCTTCACCTTGATGGTCTCTGCCAGGTGGTTCTTATGGCAGAAGTCATCCATCCCCTGTTGCAAGTTGCGGATCCTGGTGGTGCTCAACAGGCAGCAAACGCTCACAAGGAGCCTGACCTTTTCATACTCAGTCTGGAAACCAGTGGGGATGGAGGCACAAACAGGGAGTATGAGAGGGGACAAGGGTACCGGAGCTGGTAGGGGTGAAGGCAGCACCCAACAGCATCCATCAGCATCGCAGTAGCCATGCTCACCATGGTTGGGGTGTTGACAAAGGCCTCGATGCGCTCCACGTTGTCCTGCCACAGTGCGTACACGGGTAACCAGGTGGCATCTAATGGAGGACGAGGAGAGCTTTGGGGAGCAGAGGAAGCTCTGCCCCCCACCAGCATCCAAGGAAAGTGGTTCTGGTCATAGTCATGGAATCATAGAATGGGTTGGGTTGGAAAGGACGCGGAGCTCATCATTTGGGATTTCCAACCCAAGCCATCCTACGGCTCTATGACCTTGTGTCACCTAGGCTGTGTCCAACTTGGCCGTGGAGGGAGCATCCACCCTGTGCCAGCACCTCACCACCTCCACAGGCACCATCTTCCTTTGGCCGTGAGCTGGGGCTGCCACCCAAAGCAGCATCCCTGCAGCCCAACATGCTGTGTGTGGAGATCCTCCTACCTGGGGCTCAATGCAGATAGAGTTGGGGGTCATTTGGGGGCAGCAGCAGTGTTGGGAGGGATGAAGATGCCTGGGGATGGATGGGTTTGGGGTACCATGAGGTGGATTTTGGGGTGGTTTATGGGTACCATGGGGACAAGAAGGGTTGGAGAAGCCTGGGGTTGGTTGGATTTTGGGGGACCATGTAGTTTTGGGGTGGTTTAGGGATACAACAGGGATTGGAAGGGATGGAGATGCCTGTGGTTGATCGGGCTTTGGGGTACCATGTAGTTTTGGGGTGGTCTCATTATACCATGGGGATTGGAATGGATATGTGGATCCTTCCACCTAGGGCTCAATAAAGATGGTGTTTGCAGTCATTACGGGTAGCAGCAGTGTTGGGAGGAATGGAGATGCCTGGAGCTGGGTGGGTTTTGGTTGCAAGGTGGATTTTGCGGTGGTTTAGGGGTATCATGGGGATCGGAAGGGATGGAGATGCCTGGGGCTGGGTGGGTTTCTGCACATCAGATGAGTTATGGGATGCTTTGGGCTTACCATGGCTATTGGGGGAGGAGGAATGTTGGGAGTGATGGAGACGCCTGGGACTGAGGTGAACCAGGACCCCCATCTGAGGACACAGAAGCTGTGGGGCCGGGAGGGGGGTGGCAGAGCTGTAGGGTGGGCATCAGGTCCCACGGGTGTGTGGTGGCCATGGAGGCTGCTGCATCAGCAGAGCTCCTGCAGGTGATGAAAGGCCCTTGAAGGAAGCTGCTGAGAGCCCGTCTGAGAACATTGGGGCTGGAGAAGAGAGCTGCGAGCAGCTTCCAGTGTCTGCAGGGGGTTCCAAGGGTGCTGGAGGGGGATTCTTCTGCAGTTGGTTCTGATTCCTTCATTTCCTTGAAGAACCAGCCCCATTGTGCTCTCAACAGAGAGCTCCCAATGCACAGCTTGCAAATAAGCGTGGGTTTGATTTACAGCTTACAATTCCCCCTTTGAACCTCTTGGGATACACGTACATCCCATAAGCCTCATCTCCTACTAGTGTCCCATTTGTAATGCTGAAACCCCATTGTGCAGAGCAGCACTGAACCACTGAAACCCTCAAAGGGTCCAAACACAAGTCAATCAATTAGAAACAACTTCTTTAATCAAGTCCAATTTAATAGTCAAGAGTCCCAGTGCAGTTCCTCACAGCAATCAGTCAAAGCATGGGCAGTCCAGGCTCGTTTCAGTTCAGTCACTCACAAGGGGATGGTGTGGGATGGGATGGGATGGGTTGGGATGGGATGGGATGGGACGGGGCAGAATGGGACGGGATGCAATGATGAGATGAGATGCAATGCAATGGGATGTATTGAGATGCTTTGAAATGGGATGCGATGCGATGCGATGGACTTCAATGGCATGATAAGAGATGAGAGTTAAGAGATAAGAGATAAATAAGGGAGAAGAGGAGAGATTGGATGGTATAACAATATAACATGATGTAACAGGATAAAACATAATATGTTATATGATGTTCTATGATATGCTTTGATATGGTATGATATGCTGTCTTATGCTATATGATGTTAACATATTCTCGAGCGTATGATGAAGGGAGAGGAGAAGAGAGGAGATGAGACGAGAGTGAACTGAGTTAAAATGAAATGACATCAAATGGAGATGAAATGGAAATGAAATGAAATGATATGTTGTGATATGTTGCAATATGATATAGTATAATATGAAATTATACATTTCCAGAGAGGTGGAAAAGAGAGGAGAGGAATGAGATGGGATGAGATGGGATGAGATGAGTTTAGGATGAGATGAGTTTAGAGGAGTTGAGACGAGATGAAATGAGAAGGGTGAAATGAACTGAACTGATTTGATGCTGTAACATAACGTGATCTGATGTAACAAGAAAAGGAATAAAAATGAAATGCAATGAAATGAAATGAAGTTAAAGAAGTAAATTATGCTCGAATGTAAAATGACATGGCATGAAAGAGAAATGAAATGAAAATGAAATGAAATAAAATGGCAGTGACGTGGTATTACATGATATGATATTTTTTGGAGAGGAGGGGAGGAGAGAAAATGACGAGGAGGAGATATTAAATTAAATGCAAGGAAATGGAAAAGAAAAGAAATGAAATTATATGACATGATATGATGTTACAACATGACGTAACATGATGTAGCAGTGAGAAAACATACTATGTTATATGATATGATAAGAGAGACGCTATGAGATGAGGAGGGTGAAATGAAATGACTTCAAATGGACATGAAATGGTAACTAAATGAAATAAAAATGAAACGAAATTAAACATAATCAAATTCTATGATATGGTATGGTACGGTACGGTACGACACGACATAGTATGGTATGTATGACATGCTATGATAGAGAAGATATGCAATGATATCCTTTGATAAGGTATGATATGCTATGAGATGCTGTAATATGCTATATGATGCGATATAATATGATATTTTTTGAGAGGAGAGAAAATGAGGAGGATGAAATGAAATTAAATGATATGAAATGGAAATGAAGTAATATGACATGATATGATATATGACGACACGACATGATGTAATATGAGATAACATGATAAAACTTAATACATTATATGATATGATACAAGATATGTGATGACATGCATTGATACAGCGTGATGTGCTACGATATGCTACAATATGCTAAATGAGACGATACCATATTCTAGAGTATATGAGGGGAGGACAAGAGGAGAGGAGAGAGGAGGAGAGCAGAGAGGAGGAGAGGAGAGCAGAGAGGAGGAGAGGAGAGCAGAGAGGACAGGAGAAGGGAGGGGAGGGGAGGGAAAATGAGAAGGAGGATGAAAAGAAATGAAATTAAATAAAAATTAATGAAGATTATGGGATGTGGTGCAATGGGAAGGGATGGGATGGGATGGCATGCTGTAGAATGTAATTCGATGTTGTCAGATGAGACGAGATGCGATGGGATGAGACGAGATTTGATGATACGCAATGCGATGTGATGCGATGCGATTAGATGTGATGCGATGAGATGAGAGTTGAGATGAGATGCGATGAGAGTTGAGATGAGATGCGATGAGAGTTGAGATGAGATGCAAAGAGGCTTGAGATGAGATGCGATGCGATGGGATGCAATGAGTTTCGATGCGAGGTAATATGATGAGATAACATGCGATGAGATGAGACTTGAGATGCGATGCGATGAGAGAGATGCAATGACATGAGATGCGATGAGACTTGCGATGCGATGAGACTTGCCATGCGATGAGACTTGCGATGTGATGAGACTTGCGATGCGATGCGATGAGACTTGCGATGCGATGCGATGAGACTTGCGATGCGATGCGATGAGACTTGCGATGCGATGCGATGAGACTTGCGATGCGATGCGATGAGACTTGAGATGCGATGCGATGAGACTTGAGATGCCCCGCTTTTATAGCCGGCTGTGTTACGTAAGCGCCGGTGCTTTGTGACGTCATAAGCGGTGGGTGACGTCGCAGCAAGGCGGCTTTGGGAGCTCGGGTGCCCTGAGGTGGGAATGTGAGCAGGAGAGCTTGAGCATCTGCCTGCATTTGCTCTGCTTTGATGGCTCCATCACTGCAAGCAGCCCCAGAGCTCTTCATTGTGCATTTGCAGGTGGAGCTTGGCAGCTCAGGAGCCTCCCGCCCCTTTGCCATGGGCAGCCCCATCCCTGGAAGGGCAGCGTTAATGGGGGAGCTGCCTCTGCTGCTCCATCCTCCTCCGGCTGTTCTCAGCGCCGTGCTTGAAGCTGCTCCTCTGTGCTTGGAATGGCTCCAGCCTCCTGAGGACCTGGGCAGCTTGGGAGGAAAGGTGGCTGCAGCGCAGGGCAGCATCATCCTTTGGCTGCGGAGCTGACCCAGGGCATCCCAGGCTGCTCCTCTGCAGCCCCAGCAGGCAGGGATGGGGACCCAGCAGGATTAGGCTCAGCTCTTGGGGTCTGACCTATGGTGCTGCCTCTTTTGCCTCAGCACGTACCTGCAGCGATCGCTTGCAGGCTTCATCTGATGGGTGGGCAGCGATGGGCTTGGGTGGAGGAGCTGTCTCCAGCTGGCCTGCATGCATGGTGCTGGGGGAGCAGATCAGCCCCATAAGCATGGGGTGCTTGGGGTGCCGCTGTCACACACTATCAGAAGCTGCAGAGGAGATGGGGCTGTTCCCCATAGCAAGGCGTGGGCTCAGAGGTGGATTTTGGGGTGGTTTAAGGGTGCTCTGCGTATTTGAAGGGATGGAGATGCCTGGGGCTAGGTGAGTTTAGGTACCATGTTGTTTTGGGGTGCCTTATAATACTGCTCAGTCTATGTCACAATGCAGCTCTCTCAGAATTCTGATCTCAGTCTGTGTCACAATGAAGCTCTCAGTCTGTCTTGGAACGCTGCTCTCAGTCTGTCCTAGAATGCTGCGCTCAGTCTGCCTTAGAACACTGCTCTCTGTCTGCCCTACAATGCTGCTCTAAGTCTCTCTAAGAATTCTGATCTCAGTCTGTGTTAGAATGATACTCTCAGTCTGCTTTCGAATGCTGCTCTCACTCTGTGTTAGAATGATACTCTCAGTCTGCCTAAAAACTCACTATCAATCTTAGAACGCTGTTCTCAATCTAACTTACCATACTGCTCTCAGTCAACCTTAGAATTCTGCTCTCAGTCTATGTCACAGTGCAGTTCTCATTCTGTCTTAGAATTCTGCTGTCAGTCTATGTCATAATGCAGCTCTCAATCTGCCTTAGAATGCTGTTGTCAGTCTATGCCATAATGCAGGTCTCAATCTGCCTTAGAATGCTGTTGTCAGTCTATGCCATAATGCAGGTCTCAATCTGCCTTAGAATGCTGCTCTCAGTCTGTCTTAGAATGATGCTCTCAGCCTGCCTTAACATTCATTGATCAATCTTACAACGCAGTTCTAAGTCTCACTTACCATGCTGCTCTCATTCTGTCTTATAATTCTGCTGTCAGTCCATGTCACAATGCAGCTCTCAGTCTCTCTTAAAATACTGATCTCAGTCAGTGTCACAAAGCAGCTCTCAGTCTGATTTGGAACGCTGCTCTCAGCCTCTCTTAGAATGCTGCTGCCTGTCCTAAAATGCTGCTCTAAAGTCCGTCTTAGAATGCTGCACTCTATCGGTCCTAACATTCATGTATCAATCTTAGAACGCAGTTCTCAGTCTCACTTACCATGCTGCTCTCACTATTCCTTAGAATACTGCTCAGTCTATGTCACAATGCAGCTCTCAGTCTCTCTTAGAATTTTGACTTCAGACTGTGCCACAACGAAGCTCTCAGTCCGTCTTGGAACGCTGCTCTCAGTCTGTCCTAGAACGCTGCTCTCAGTCTGTCCTAGAACGCTGCTCTCAGTCCGTCCTAGAACGCTGCTCTCAGACCGTCCTAGAACGCTGCTCTCAGTCTGTCCTAAAATGCTGCTCTCAGTCTGTCCTACAATGCTGCTCTCAGTCTGTCCTACAGTGCTGTACTCTGTATAAGAATGCTGCTCTCAGTCTATCTTAGAATACTGCTTTCAGTTTATGTCACAATGCAGTTCTCATTCTGTCTTAGAATTCTGCTGTCAGTCTGTGTTAGAATGATCCTCTCAGTCTGCCGTAACATTCAGGTATAAATCTTAGAACGCAGTTCTCAGTCTCACCATGCTGCGCTTAGTCTTCCTTAGAATACTGCTCAGTCTATGTCACAATGCAGCTCTCAGTCTCTCTGAGAATTGTGATCTAATTCTGTGTCAAAATGAAGCTCTCAGTCTCAATTGCAACGCTGCTCTCAGTCCGTCCTAGAATGCTTCTCTCAGTCTGTCTTAGAATGCTTCTCTCAGTCCGTCTTAGAATGCTGCATTCTTTCTGTCCTAGAATGCTGCTCACAGTCTGTCCTACAATGCTGCACTCAGTCTGTCCTAGAATGCTTCCCTCAGTCTGTCCTACAATGCTGCTCTCTGTCCTACAATGTCGCACTCTGTCTGTATTAAAAAGCTGCTCACAGACCGTCTTAGAATGCTGCTCTCACTCTGTGTTAGAATGACACTCTCAGTCTGCTTAAAAATTCTCTATCAATCTTAGAACGCTCTTCTCAATCTCACTTACCATGCTGCTCTCAGTGTGACTTAGAATTCTGACCGCAGTCTGTGTCACAATGCAGCTCTCAGTCTGTCATGGAACGCTACTCTCTGTCAGTATTAGAATGCTGCTCTCTGTCTGTCCTAGAATGCTGCTCTCTGTCTCTCCTACAATGCTGCTCTAAGTCTGTCCTACAATACTGCCCTCAGTCTCTATTAGAATACTGCTCTTGGACTGCGTTCAAATGCTTCCCTCAGTCTGTCTAAAAAACTGCTCTCAGTCTGTCCTAGAATGCTGCTCACAGACGATCTTAGAATACTGCTCTCACTCTGTGTTAGAATTACACTCTCAGTCTGCTTAAAAATTCACCATCAATCTTAGAACGCTGTTCTCAATCTCATCTAACCATGCTTCTCAGTGTCTACCTCTAGAATGCTGCTCTCAGTCTATGTCACAATGCAGATCTCATTCTGTCTTAGAATTCTGCTGTCAGTCTATGTCACAATGCAACCCTCAGTCTCTCTTAGAATTCTGATCTCAGTCTGTGTCACAATGCAGCTCTCAGTCTCTCTTGTAACGCTGCTCTCAGTCTATCTTAGAACGCTGTTCTCAGTCTGTCCGACAATGCTGCTCTCAGTCTGTCCTGGAATGCTGCTCTCAGTCTGTCCTGGAATGCTGCTCTCAGTCGGTCCTGGAATGCTGCTCTCAGTCGGTCCTGGAATGCTGCTCTCAGTCGGTCCTGGAATGCTGCTCTCAGTTGGTCCTGGAATGCTGCTCTCAGTCGGTCCTGGAATGCTGCTCTCAGTCTGTCCTGGAATGCTGCTCTCAGTCTGTCCTGGAATGCTGCTCTCAGTCTGTCTTAGAATGCTGCTCTCAGTCTGTCCTGGAATGCTGCTCTCAGTCGGTCCTGGAATGCTGCTCTCAGTCGGTCCTGGAATGCTGCTCTCAGTCGGTCCTGGAATACTGCTCTCAGTCGGTGCTGGAATGCTGCTCACAGACCGTCTTAGAATACTGCTCTCACTCTGTGTTAGAATGATACTCTCACTCTGCCTAAAAATTCTCTATCAATCTTAGAATACTGTTCTCAATCTCACTTACCATGCTGCTCTCAGTGTGTCTAAGAATTCTGTTCTCAGTGTATGTCACAATGCAGTTCTCATTCTTTCTTAGAATTCTGCTGTCAGTCTATGTCATAATGCAGCTCTCAATCTGTCTTAGAATGCTGCTCTAACTCTGTCTTAGAATGAAACTCTCAGTCTGCTTAAAAATTCTCTATCAATCTTAGAACGCTCTTCTCTATCTCACTTACCATGCTGCTCTCAGTGTGTCTTAGAATTCTGACCGCAGTCTGTGTCACAATGCAGCTCTCAGTCTGTCATGGAACGCTACTCTCTGTCAGTATTAGAATGCTGCTCTCTGTCTCTCTCGCAATGCTACTCTAGATCTGTCTCAGAATGCTGCTCTCTGTCTGTCCTAGAATGCTGCTCTCTGTCTCTCCTACAATGCTGCTCTAAGTCTGTCCTACAATACTGCCCTAAGTCTCTATTAGAATACTGCTCTTGGACTGCGTTCAAATGCTTCCCTCAGTCTGTCTAAAAAACTGCTCTCAGTCTGTCCTAGAATGCTGCACACAGACGATCTTAGAACACTGGTCTCACTCTGTGTTAGAATTACACTCTTGGACTGCTTAAAAATTCACTATCAATCTTAGAACGCTGTTCTCAATCTCAACTTACCATGCTGCTCAGAGTCTACCTCTAGAATACTGCTCTCAGTCTATGTCACAATGCAGATCTCATTCTGTCTTAGAATTCTGCTGTCAGTCTATGTCACAATGCAGCTCTCAGTCTGTCCTGGAATACTGCTCTCAGTCTGTCCTGGAAAGCTGCTCTCAGTCTGTCCTGGAATGCTGCTCTCAGTCTGTCCTGGAATGCTGCTCTCAGTCTGTCCTACAATGCCGCACTCTGTCTGTACCAAAACGCTGATCACAGACCGTCTTAGAATGCTGCTCTCACTCTTTGTTAGAATGACACTCACAATCTGCTTAAAAATTCTCGATCAATCTTAGAACGCTGTTCTCAATCTCAACTTACCATGCTGCTCTCAGTCTACCTTAGACTACTGCTCTCAGTCTATGTCACAATGCCGTTCTCAGTCTCTCTTAGAATTCTGATCTCAGTCTATGTCACAATGAAGCTCTCAGGCTGTCTTGGAACGCTGCTCTCAGTCTGTCTTAGAACGCTGTTCTCTGTCTGTCCGACAATGCTGCTCTAAGTCTGTCTTAGAATGCTGCTCTCAGTCTGTCCTAGAATGCTGCACTCTGTCTGTACTAGAATGCTGCTCTCACTCTGTACCAGCAAGCTGCTCACAGACCGTCTTAGAATACTGCTCTCACTCTGTGTTAGAATGATACTCTCACTCTGAATAAAAATTCTCTATCAATCTTAGAACGCTGTTCTCAATCTCACTTACCATGCTGCTCTCAGTCTATCAAAGAATTCTGCTCTCAGTGTATGTCACAATGCAGTTCTCATTCTATCTTAGAATTCTGCTGTCAGTCTATGTCATAATGCAGCTCTCAATCTGTCTTAGAATACTTCTCCCACTCTGTGTTAGAATGATACTCTCAGTCTGCCTAAAAATTCTCTATCAATCTTAGAACGCTGTTCTCAATCTCAACTTACCATGCTGCTAAGAGTCTACCTTAGAATACTGCTGTCAGTCTATGTCACAATGCAGCCCTCAGTCTCTCTTAGAATTCTGATCACAGTCTGTGTCACAATGCACCTCTCAGTCTCTCTTGGAATTCTGATCTCAGTCTGTGTCATAATGAAGCTCTCAGTCTGTCTTGGAATGCTGCTCTCAGTCTGTCCTAGAATGCTTCTCCCAGTATGTCCTAGAATGCTGCTCTAAGTCTGTCCTAGAATGCTGCTCTTAGTCTGCCATATAATTCTTCTGTCTATCTTAGAAAACTATTCTCAGTCTCACTTGCTATGCTGCTGTCTGTCTTAGAATGCTGCTCTCAGTCTGCCATAAAATTCTTCTATCTATCCTAGAATGCTATTCTCAGTCTCACTTATCATGCTGCTCGCAGTCTATCTTAGAATGCTGCTCCCAGTATTTGAGTTATGACTATGTCTGTCCTAGAATGCTGCTCTCAGTCTGTCCTGGAATACTGCTCTCAGTCTGTCCTGGAATGCTGCTCTCAGTCTGTCCTGGAATGCTGCTCTCAGTCTGTCCTTGGAATGCTGCTCACAGTCTGGCCTGGAATGCTGCTCACAGTCTGCCCTGGAATGCTGCTCGCAGTCCGTCCTAGAATGCTGCTCTAAGTCTGCCTTAGAATAGTGCTCAGCCTATGTCACAATGCAGCTCTCAGTCTCTCTTAGAAATCTGATCTCAGTCTGTGTCACAATGAAGCTCTCAGTCTGTCGTGGAACGCAGCTCTCTGTCTGCCCGCCAATGCTGCTCTAAGTCTGTCTTAGAATGCTGCTCTCAGTCTGCCTTAGAAGGCTGCTCTCAGTTTGCCTTATAATGATACTCTCAGTCTTCCTAAAAATTCACTATCAATCTTAGAACGCTGTTCTCAATCTCAACTTACCATGCTGCTCTCAGTCTACCTTAGACTACTGCTCTCAGTCTATGTCACAATGCCGTTCTCAGTCTCTCTTAGAATTCTGATCTCAGTCTGTGTCACAATGAAGCTCTCAGGCTGTCTTGGAACGCTGCTCTCTGTCTGTCCGCCAATGCTGCTCTAAGTCTGTCTTAGAATGCTGCTCTCAGTCGGTCCTAGAATGCTGCACTCTGTCTGTACAAGAATGCTTCTCTCAGTCTGTACCAGAAAGCTGCTCACAGACCGTCTTAGAATACTGCTCTCACTCTGTGTTAGAATGAGGCTCTCACTCTGCCTAAAAATTCTCTATCAATCTTAGAACGCTGTTCTCAATCTCACATACCATGCTGCTCTCAGTCTATCTAAGAATTCTGCTCTCAGTGCATGTCACAATGCAGTTCTCATTCTTTCTTAGAATTCTGCTGTCAGTCTATGTCATAATGCAGCTCTCAATCTGTCTTAGAATGCCGCTCTCACTCTGTGTTAGAATGACACTCTCAGTCTGCTTAAAAATTCTCTATCAATCTTAGAACGCTCTTCTCAATCTCACTTACCATGCTGCTCTCAGTGTGTCTTAGAATTCTGATCTCAGTCTGTCACAATGCAGCTCTCAGTCTCTCTTAGAATTCTCATCTCAGTCTATGTCAAAATGCAGCTCTCAGTCTATCTTTGAACGCTGCTCTCAGTCTGTCTCAGAATGCTGCTCTCTGTCTGTCCTACAATGCTGCTCTAAATCTGTCCTAGAATACTGCCCTCAGTCTCTATTAGAATACTGCTCTTGGACTGCCTTCAAATGATTCCCTCAGTCTGTCTAAAAAGCTGCTCTCAGTTTGTCCTAGAATGCTGCTCACAGATGGTCTTAGAATACTGCTCTCACTCTGTGTTAGAATGATACTCTCAGTCTGCCCAAAAATCACTATCAATTTTAGAAGGCTGTTCTCATTCTCAACTTACCATGCTTCTCTCAGTCTACCTTAGAATACTGCTCTCAGTCTATGTCACAATGCAGCTCTCAGTCTCTCTTAGAAATCTCATCTCAGTCTGTGTCAAAATGAAGCTCTCTGTCTTGGAATGCTGCTCTCTGTCTGTCCTAGAATGCTGCACTCTGTCTGTCCTAGAATGCTGCTCTCAGTCTGTCCTAAAATGCTGCTCACAGACGGTCTTAGAATACTTCTCTCACTCTGTGTTAGACTGATACTCTCAGTGTGCCTAAAAATTCTCTATCAATCTTAGAACGCTGTTCTCAATCTCAACTTACCATGCTGCTCAGAGTCTACCTCTAGAATACTGCTCTCAGTCTATGTCACAATGCAGTTCTCATTCTGTCTTAGAATTCTGCTGTCAGTCTATGTCACAATGCAGCTCTCAGTCTCTCTTAGAATTCTGATCTCAGTCTGTGTCACAATGAAGCTCTCAGTCTGTCCTACAATGCTGCTCTCAGTCTGTCCTACATTGCTGCTCTCAGTCTGTCCTACAATGCTGCTCTCAGTCTGTCCTACAATGCTGCTCTCAGTCTGTCCTAGAATGCTGCTCTAAGTCTCTCCTAGAATGCTGCTCTTAGTCTGCCATATAATTCTTCTGTCTATTTTAGAAAACTATTCTCAGTCTCACTTGCTATGCTGCTCTCTGTCTGTCTTAGTATGCTGCTCTCAGTCTGCCATAAAATTCTTCTACGTATCTTAGAATGCTACTCTCAGTCTCACTCACCATGCTGTTCTCAGTCTGACTTAGAATGCTGCTCCCAGTCTTAGAATTCTGGTCTATGTCTGTCTTTGAATGGTGCTCTCAGTCTGTCCTGGAATGCTAATCTCTGTCTCTCTTAGAATGCTGCTCTGAGACTGTCCTCGTATGCTTCTCTCAGTCTGTCTAAGAAAGCTGTTCGCAGTCTGCCTTAGAATGCTGCTGTCTTCCTCAAAATGCTGCTCTCAGGCTGCGTTAAGAATGCGGCTCTCAGTCTATGTCATAATGTACCTCTCAGTCTCTTTTAGAAAGCTCCTCTAAGTCTGTGTTAGAATGATGCCCGCAGTCTGCCTTAAAATTCTCTATCTATCTTAGGACGCTATTCTCAATCTCACTTATCATGCTGCTCTCTGTCTGCCTTAGAATACAGCTCAGTCTATGTCACAATGTAGCTCACAGTCTCTCTTAGAATTCTGATCTCAGTCTGTGTCACTATGAAGCTCTCAGTCTGTCACAGAATGCCGATCTCAGACTGTTCAAATGCTTCTCTCAGTCTGTCTTAGAATGCAGCTCTCACTCTATCTTAGAATGCTTCTCCCAGTCATAGAATTATGTTTTATATCTGTTTTAGAATGCTATACTCAGGCTCATCATGCTTCCCTCAGTCGGTCTTAGAATGCAGCTCCCAGTCTTCGAATACTGCTCTCAGCCTTAGATTGCTGCTCTCAGTCTCTCTTACAATGCTGCTCTCAGTCCCTCTTAGAATCCTGCTCTCAGTCTTAGAATGCTGCTGACAGACTGTCTTCAAATGCTTCTTTCAGTCTGTCTATGAAAGCTGCTCCCAGTCTGTCTTCGAATGCTGCTCTCTGTCTGTCTTAGGATGCTGCACTCTGTCTCAGAATGCTGCTCTCAGTCTGCCATAAAATTCTTCTATCTATCCTAGAATGCTATTCTCAGTCTCACTTATCATGCTGCTCGCAGTCTATCTTAGAATGCTGCTCCCAGTCTTTGAGTTATGACTATGTCTGTCTTAGAACGCTGCTCTCAGTCTGTCTTCCAATGCGACTCTCAGTCCCACTTACCATGGTGCTCTCAGTCTTAGAACGCTGTCAGTGTACCTTAGAATGCTGCTCCCAGGCTTAGAATTCTGTTCTGTCTGTCTTAGAATGCTGCTCTCAGTCGGTCCTGGAATGCTGCTCTCAGTCTGTCTTAGAATGCTGCTCTCAGTCTGTCTTAGAATGCTGCTCTCAGTCTGCCATAAAATATTTCTATCTATCAGAGAATGCTATCCTCAGTCTCACTTACCATGCTGCTGGGAATGTCCCCAAGCTCTGCACGGGGCAGAGTAATTTGAGGGACCACCAGAGCCTTCAAACAGGGGCTACAGCCACCAGAGACAACCCCACAGATAACTGGGGAGGGGGAACAGGAGATATAGGGAGACCCTGAAGCTTTTGGGAATGCAGCTGGGGGCTCCCCTAAATCATACCTGTGAGGATGCTGATGGTGAGCTCAACCCTCTGCCCAGGCGGGGGATGAAAATAAAAGGAGGTTCCTGGGAACTGGGGTGACCCCCTTGAACTCCCGCAGGCTCTGACTGGGAGGCAGAAGTTCTCCCGCCCTGACACCTTCTCAGCACCTCTGACACCAGCAGCTCCCGCACACAGAAGGCGCCTGCTTCGCGCCCAGCACCTCTGCAGGCAGAGCTCAGCTCCAAGCACATGAACAAACCCAGTGCCTCCTCCTCACCCATCCTCCGCTCCCACAGCTGGGATGGCACCAGCACATCTCCTGACAGATTCTCCTCCCTTTGCAGCACGCACACACAATGCCTTTCAAGCCAACATTAAACCAGGATTGCAAAGTCAAAGAACACGTACCTGGATGTGCACGGCAGCCAGGCCAGATGCAGCCTCCCCGTGGAAGGGTCTCCTCTGCACCAGTTCCTGCAGGGCTCTGCTCCTTAAATAGCCCACACTCACCGTGGGGCCCCGTCACAATGGGCATCTCCACAGCGACCACCACCGCTTTGTGACGGCGGCAGCATCGTGACCATGGCCACCGGGTACCCAGGGGTGCTCCAGAAGTAACCACGGGGGACCAGCCTCTGCACAGCCGGCTCGGGGAGGTCCCTCACGGGCTGCTCTACCCCAGTGCCTTTGGTGCAGAGGTGGAGCATGCGAGGGGTCACAGCTCAACCTGGGCAATGGAACAGGGCGTCACGGCCACCTACAAGAAGTGGAGAATGATCGACATTTGCACAGCAGAGAATCATGGAACCCCAGACTGGGTTGGGGTGAAGGGACCTTAAAGCTCATCCAGCTGCAACCCTGCCATGGGCAGGGACACCCTCCACTCAAGCAGCTTGCTCCAAGCCCCTCTGTCTAACCTGGCCTTGAACACTGCCAGGGATGGGGCAGCCACAGCTTCTCTGGGCACCCTGTGCCAGTGTCCCGCCACCCTCACAGGGAAGAACTTGTAAGATCTCCTCTCAGTCGCCCCTCTCTGTCAGGTTAAAGCCGTTCCCCCTTGCCCAGTCCCCACAGGCCCTTGCTCTCCCCACAAAAAATGAGGGCAGAACACAGGATTTAAGGCAGCAGCAGCACTCAGCTGCCAGCTCAGCCAGCACGATTCGCACACCGAGTCCAAAGCAACCACTCTGGGGAAGTCAGTTGAGGTGCTCTTGGCAACTCCTAAAGCTCCCCAAGATCGCCATGGCCACCCACCTCGTTCCACGCTCCTGTGTCCACAGGCGTCACTGTCACCGAGACACCAAGATGGAAACCAGCAGAGGAGCTGCTCTTGCCTCCTCCACTGGTAGCTGGTGTTCCGTGGGGCAGCTGTTGCCTCCCGGTTGCTTTGCTGAAGGGTTCCGTGGGGTTCCATGGCCTCGCACACCTGAACAGGGGGAGTTCCAGAATCAGCCACCCCTGAGGTGGTCATTGTGATGCATGAGCTCTGACTGGGTCCACGGGGTGCTCTGGAGCTGCTGCAGGCATCCTCTGGGATTCTCTAGGGGTATGCCCAGGGTGCTCTGGGGGTGCTTTAAGGGTCACCACAGCCAAACTCCGGCCCAAACCCGGTTCCCAGCACCCCATACTCCCAGGCCACGCGCAGACCCACTGCCCAGAACTCGTACCCACTCCCCGCGTTCCCCAGCACCCCGGGAGCGCCCGGCCCCACTGCCCAGAGCCATGGGGGTCCGCAGACCCCCAGGCCCACTCCCCGGGCTCTGCATCGCCCCCCAGACCCGCGCTGCACCCACTCATCCTCCTCCCGCTCTCGCTCTGCTGCTTTGGGCACAGAGTCAGTGGGGAGAAGGAAAAGGGGACAGGAGGGACACGGGGCGCACAGCCCCAAAGGCAGCAGCGGTGCTGTCACAGACCACAGCCACACAAACAACATGAGGGCTTGGGGGGCCTGGGCCGATTCTGAGGGGGTCCCCAAACAGGAAACATGGGGGCAATGTGGGGGGTTCTATGGGGATCTGTGACGGTTCAGAGGGGTTTATGGGGTCTATGTGGTGTCTATGGCTGCTCTACAGAGGTCTACAGCAGTCTATAGGGGTCTATGGGGATCTATGGCTGATATAAGGAAAACAAGTGCCTGGAAAACACGGGGTTAAAATGCTTTGAAGTTACGTCTAAGATAGAGAATTCGGTTTGTGTTGTAAGTCTGCGGTGTGATAACAGAATTTAGTAGTCTTACTAACAAGAGTGAATTTCCATCCTTCTAAGAAGTGAATTCTTTCTTACTATCCTTCTCATTTATCAGTTAGTTTGGAGACAGTGACTCCCAAACATCTACTAGCTTGGGATACTGCTTGTCTGCCCATGCTGTCCTGCTTGCAATACATTTTGTACAAAGGTCACGCTGCTCTAAATACTTGCCAGCTCTCAGAAACTTGCAGATATGGCTGCTTTCAGCTTATTGTGATTCCTGGGGCATCCGACTGTGCCAAAGGTGAAAAGGGCACCCTCAGGAAGACTGCTTACTTCATCTTGAACACCCCTGCCCACATGAGGAAGACTGCTTACTTCATCATGAAGACCCCTGCCCACGACCATCGGAGGGCAGTTCTCAAGCGCCAAAGGGGAGGAGACTTATGATAAGGAGTACCTAAACTAATTGTAATACCCCCACCGCTCCCTCCGCAACCTAATGAATATGCACGTTTGTGTGTAATAAATCTCTGCTTGCTTAACCCCTCGGTGTGCAAGTTAGGAGTAGCGATTCCCCTTGCACCCAGTGCCACAATAAACATACCTGCTTTATAAATCTCCTTGAGTTGTAGAGTCTGAGCCCCTGCTTCATGGGGGCCTACGGTGTCTACGTGGAGACTCCGAGGAGCCTGTCGGCGCCTATAGGAGGTGTGTGTGGGGGGGGGGAATGGTTGTGGGATGAGAGCAGTCTGATTGGTTGCTACTGCCGCCCGTCATTGCCCATGACCAATCAACACCCGAGGCTCAGGAGGAGCAGGCAGGAAGGGCGCTGTCTGGAAACCGCCTGCGGGGCATGATGGGAGTTGTAGTCTTTCTGCCACCGCCATCTTGTGCCATGGGCAACCTCCATTTTGCCGCTGTCGGGGGGAGGGTAGGGGAGGGGGAGGGTGACCCACAAGTGCCCCCGCAATGACCCCAGAAACCCACAACTGCTCCGCCAGTCATCCCCAGACTGACAACTGCCCCCCAAGTGACCCCCAGACCCACGACTGCTGGGTACACAGGTGTTCTGCTGACAGGCAGGGTACTCAACAAGATGATTACACACTACCTGTGTAACATGCACAGTGCATTAAGCAAGCACACTAAAGCAAACCAGCACAGCAAAGCCAAGTGGGTGGATATTTCTATACCGTAAATAAGTACAATAAAACAAATTGTGTATCTGACAAGCGAGATTCCACCAGAGCTGAGAATAATGAGTCTGCTCTTTTGATTGAAGAAAGGAAAATTGCTCAAGGTCTGCAATGACTGTAAAATATAGTTGAGCAATAGCATATAGTGTGTGGTAAACGTAGCAAGGCCCGTACATGAAGCTTGGGTAATCACAAATTACAGATGTTCCTCTGTCTTTGAGAAACTACAGAAGCCCCTTATCTATGAGACTGTAAATTTACAAATGCAAAAGAATTCGCATGTACAAGGAAAATTACTCAAGGTCTGCAATGACTGTGTAAACTATAGTTGAACAATAACATATAGTGTATTCTTGGTAAGTATGTAACCACAGGAAAAGATAAATCCAAGTATCCTTGAGCATAGAGTCCGGGAGGATACCTAGTGTCCGGTAAGGTACTGATAATAACCGCAAAACTCTGCTTAATTAGCCAAATTTAGGACATAACAGCTGGATGACAACTGCGCATGCGGCAGACAGAAGGGGTAAAAGAGTTCAACTGAAAAAGTCTGTATAAAGGTCACTGAGGAAGACTCTTACTTCATCCTGAGACCCTCGCCCAAGACCACCAGGAGACAGTGCGCATGCGGAAAAGACCTGCAGAACTAATTATCATACGAAGCGGCAGCAAAATTACATATTACACCACCCTAATGAATATGCATGTATAAGCTCTATAAAAGGAGTGACTCTATCATCCTCTGTGTGCGTGTCGGTGGAGCGGAGACTCCCCGCGCACCCAGCGCTGCTTTGCTTACTGCCTTTTTGTATTAGCTTACAATAAATTGACTTTGTAATTTGGACTCTGGCCCTTTATAACAAATTGGTGAGCCCCGACGTGATATCTGAGTGGTCTCTCGGATTGGGTCTCACAGGTTGTTACTGTGGCTCAGAGGAAGATAGTAATTGGGGTGGATCTCCAGATATCAACAAACAAAGAAGAAGTAATAAGCAAAGGAATTGGATCTCCTGGATAGGGAAGGAAACTGCAGTTAAATTTACCCTTAATTCTGGTGCACAAAGACCTGAACGAAGACGACGGAGCCGTAATTTTAAGGGATACCGTTCGGTTGGGTGGGATTCGGTTGCCTGAATATGTGACTGTCCACATTGTCCTCCTTGTCTCCACTGTCCCGATTGTCTCCATTGTCCCTATTGTCCCCATTGTAATCATTTCCCCCATTGTCACCACTGTCACCATTGTCACCATTGTTCCCTTTCTCCTTATCCCAGTTGTCCCCATTGTCCTCATTGTCTTCACTTGTCCTCATTGTCCCGATTGTCTCCATTGTTCTCACTGTGCTCCTTGTCCTCATTATCCCCATTGTCTCCATTGTCTCCATTGTCCTCCTTCTCCCCATTCTCCTTATTGCCCCCATTATCTCCATTGTCCCCACTGTCCTCATAACCTTCATTCTCCCCATTCTCCTCATTGAACCCATTGTCCTCATTTTCCCCATTGTCTCCATTGTGGAAATTGTCTCCATTATCCTCATTGTCATAATCGTCAACATTATCTCCATTGTCCCCATAGTCTCCACTGTCCTTATTGACCCCATTGTCCACATTGTTACCACTGTTCCCATCTACCCATTGTCCCCATTGTCCCAATTGTCCCCCTCATATCCATTGTCCCCATTCCCCTCATGATCTCCATTGTCCCCATTTTGGCCATTGTCCCTATTGTCCACACTGTCCACATTGTATCCATTGTCTCCGTTGTCCCCATTGTCCCCATTGTGCAATTTGTCCCCATTGTCCTCATTGTCAACACTGTCAGCATTGTCTCCTTAGTCTCCATTGTCCCCATTTTCTCCACTGGTCTCATTGATCCCACTGTCCCCGTATTCTCCATTGTCCAAATTGTCCACATTGTCCCCATTGTAGCCATGGTGCCCATTGCCCCCATTCTCCCCACAATCTCCATTGTTCCCATTGTCCTCGTTATCCCTATTTGTCTCCATTGTCCTCATTGAACCTATTGCCCTCATTATCTCTATTTGTCTCCATTGTCCTCATTGACCCTATTGTCCTCATTATCCCCACTGTCCCAATTGCCTCCATTGGCCCCATTGTCCATATTGACTCCATTGTCCTCATTGTCCCAATTGTCCCAATTGTCCGCTTTATCCCCATTATCTCCATTCTCCCCATCGTCATCATTCAAACCATTGTCCTCATTGTTTCATTTGTCCCCATTATTCCCACTGTCCCCATTTTCTCCATTGTCCCCATTTTCTCCATTGTCCTGAATGTCTCCATTTTCCTCCATATCCCAGTTTCCCCCATAGTCCTGATAGTCCTCATTCTCTCCATTGTTCCCATTGTCCTTATTGTCCCAATTGTCCTCATTGTCCCCATTCTCTCTATTGTCCCCATTATCCCCATTGTACCATTATCCTGACTGTCCTGATTGTTCTCATTGTCTCATTTGTCCCCATAGTCCCCATTGTTCCCATTGTCCTCATTGTCCCTGTTGTACCCATTGTCTTCATTGTCCCCTTTAAACTCATTGCCCCCATTGTCCCCATTATACCCTTTGTCTCCATTGTCCTCATTGTCCCCATTGTCTCCATGATTCCCAATATCAACTTTATCCTCATTTTCAGCATTGTCCCCATTGTCCTCATTGTCTCCATTGTCCCCATTTTCCTTATTGTCCTCTTTATAATCATTGTCCCTCTTATCTGCCTTTTCCTCATTGTTCCCATCACACCCATTGTCCCCTTTGTCCCCATGGTCTCCATCGCCCCCATTGTCCTCATTGTAGCCACTCTCCCCATTGTCTCCCTAGTCCCCATTGTTCCCATTGTCCTCTTTGTCTCCATTGTACCCATTGTCTTCATTGTCCGCTTTGTCCTCATTGCCCCCATTGTCTCCATTATCCCCGTTATCCCCATTGTCCACATTGTCGTCATTGTTTGCATTGTCTCCATTATCGCCATTGTCTCCATTCTCCCCATTGACCTAATTACCCCATTTTCCTCATTATCCCCATAGTCAACATTTTCTCCGTAGTCCTTATTGTCCCCATTGTCTTCATTGTCTGCATTATCACCATTGTCTTTATTGTCCCCATTGCCCTCATTCTCACCATTCTCATCATTGTTTCATTTGTCCCCATCGTCTCCATTGTCCCCTTTGTCCTCATTGTCCCCCCGTCCCCATTTTCTCCTTTGTCCTCATTTTCCCCATTTTCCTCATTATCCCCATTTTCCCCATTGTCCTGATAGTCCTCCTTTTCACCACTGTTTTCATTGTCTTCATTATACCAACTGGCCTCATAGTCCTCATTGTCTCCATTGCCTCCATTGCCCTCATTCTCCCCATTGTCGTCATTGACCCCATTGTCCTCATTTTCCCCATTGTCTCCACTGTCTCCACTGTTCCTACTGTCTCCATTGTTCTTATTGTCCCCATTGCCTACCTTGCCCCCATTGTCCCATTGTCCTTATTATCCCCGTTGTTCTCATTGTCTTTTTTTTTTCCATTGTCCTGATTGTATGTATTGTCACCATTGTACCTTTTGTCCTCATTGTCCCCATTGTCTCCATTTTCCCCAATTTCCTCATTGTCCCAATTGTCACTATTATACCCATTGCCCCATTGTCCCAGTGTCCTTATTGTCCTCATTTTCCCCATTGTCTCTATTATTCCCAATGTCCCCATTGTCCCCATTGTCAGCATTGTTTCCATTTTCCTTATTGTCCTCCCTATAATCATTGTCCCTATTGTCCGCCATTTCCTCATTCTTCCCATCACGCCCATTGTCTCCATTGTCCCTATTGTCCCCATTGTTCCATTGTCCTCATTATCCCCATTGTACCCATTGTCATCACTCTCCTCAATGTACCCATTGTACCCATTGTCTGCATTATCCTCATTGTCCCCATTGTCTCCATTGTCTCCATTACTCCAATTATCCGCACTGTCCAAATTGGACTCATTGTCCCCATTATCTCCATTATCCCAATTGTCTCCATTGTCCCCATTGACCTAATTATTCCCATTTTTCCTCATAATCCCCATTGTCAACATTGTCTCTATAGTCCTCGTTGTCCCCATTGTCTCTATTGTCCCAGTTCTCCCCATTATCTCTTTGTCCTCATTGTCCCCATTGCCCCCCTTGCCCTCATTGTCCCTTTTTTCACCATTGTCCTCCTTGTCCCTATTGTCTCCTTTGACTCCATTGTCATCATTATCCTCAGTGTCCCCACTGACCCCATTTTCTCCTTTGTCCTCATTGTCCCCATTTTCCTCAATATCCTCATTTCCTCTATTGTCCTGATAGTCCTCCTTATCGCCATTTTGCCCATTGGTTTCATTGTACTAAATTTCCTCATTGTCCACACTGTCCTCATTTTCCCCATTGTCTCCATTGTCTCCATTGTTCCCACTGTCCCCATTGCCCACTTTGCCCCCTTGTCCCCTTTGTCCTTATTATCCCCATTGTTCTCATTTTCCCCTTTTTCCCCATTGCCCTGATTGTATGTATTGTCACAATTGTATCTTTTGTCCTGAATGTCCCCATTGGCACCATTTTCCCCAATTTCCTCATTGTCTCCATTGTCATTATTATCCCCATTGCCCCATTGTACCATTGTCCTCATTGTCCTCATTGTCTTCACTTTCCCCAATGTCCTCATTGTCCCCATTGCCCCCATTGTCTTCATTGTCTCCTTTGTCCTCAAGGCCCCTATTGTCCCCATTGTCTCCATTGGCAGCATTGTCTCCATTGTCTCCATTATTCCCAATGTCCCCATTGTCCCCATTGTCAGCATTGTTCCCTTTGTCCTCATTTTCCCCAGTGTCACCATTGTCTCCATTTTCCTTATTGTCCTCTTTATAATCATTCTCCCTATTGTCTGCCATTTCCTCATTTTTCCCATCACCCCCATTGTCTCTATTGTCCCTATTGTCCCCATTGTTCCCATTGTCCTCATTGTCCCCATTTTCTCCATTATCCCTCTTCTCCCCATTATCTCCTTTGTCCCCATTGTCCTTATTGCCCCCGTTGTCCTTATTGTCGCCATTGTCCCCATTGCCCCCCTTGTCTTCATTGTCCCTTTTTTCACCATTGTCTTCATTTTCCCTATTGTCTCCTTTGACTCCATTGTCATCATTGTCCTCCTTGTCCCCATTGTTTCCATTGTCCCCAGTGTCCTCATTATCCCCATTTGTCTCCATTGTCCCCTTTGCCTCCATTGCCCTAATTTTCCCTGTTATCCTCACTGTCTCCATTGTATTAATATCCCGCATTGTCCCCATTATCCTTATTGTCTCCATGGTCCTCATTGACCCTATTGTCCTCATGGTCTGCATTATCCCCATTGTTCTCATTGTCCCTTTTTCCCTAGTCCTGACTGTATGTATTGTCACCATTGTACCTTTTGTCCTCATTGTCCCCATTGTCTCCATTTTCCCCAATTTCCTCATTGTCCCCATTGTCACTATTATACCCATTGCCCCATTATCCCATTGTCCTCAATTTCCTTATTGTCCTCATTTTCCCCAAGGGCCTTATTGTTCCCATTGTACCCATTGCCTCCATTGTCTCCTTTGTCCTCAATGCCCCCGTTTTCCCCATTGTCTCCATTGTCCTCATGGTCCCCATTGTCTCCATTATTCCCAATGTCCCCTTTGCCCCCATTATCAGCATTGTCTCCATTTTCCTTATTGTCCTCTTTGTAATCATTGTCCCTACTGTCCGCCACTTCCTCATTCTTCCCATCACGCCCATTGTCTCCATTGTCCCTATTGTCCCCATTGTTCTCATTGTCCTCATTGTCCCCATTGTACCCACTGTCATCATTCTCCTCAATGTTCCCATTGTACCCATTGTCTGCATTATCCTCATTGTCCCCATTGTCCCCATTGCCCCAGGTGTCCCCTTGGTCCCCATTGTCTCCATTGTCCCCATTCTCTCCATGGTCTCCATTTTCCCTATTGTCCCTATTGTCCTCATTTGTCCCCATTGTGCCCATTGCCTTTATTGTCTCCATTTCCTTTATTGTCCCCATTCTCTCCATTGTCACCATTTTCCCCACTGTCCTTACTGTCCCCATTGCCTCCATTGGCCCTATTGTCCTTATTGTCTCCATTATCCTCATTGTTCCCCTTGTCCTTATTGTCCCCATTGTCCACAATGTCCCCATTGTCACTGTTATCCCCATTGTCCCCATTGTCCTTATTGCCCCCGTTTTCCTTATTGTTGCCATTGTCCCCATTGCCCCCTTTGACCACATTGTCCCTTTTTTCACCATTGTCCTCATTGTCCCTATTGTCTCCTTTGACTCCATTTTCCCCCTTGTCCTCCTTGTCCCTTTTTTCACCATTGTCCTCACTGTCCCTATCGTCTCCTTTGACTCCATTGTCATCATTGTCCCCATTGTCCCCATTGTTTCCATAGTGCCCAGTGTCCACATTAACCACATTTGTCTCCATTGTCCCCTTTGCCTCCATTGCCCTAATTTTCCCTATTATCCTCATTGCCTCCATTGTCTTAATATCCCGCATTGTCCCCGTTGTCCTTGTGGTCTCCATGGTCCTCATGGCACAATGGGGACAAATGAAACGATGACGAGAATGCCGAGAATTAGGAAAATGGGGACAATGGAGACAATGGTGATAATGCAGGCAGTGAGGACAATGGGGACAATACGGACTATGGAGACAATGTTGACAATGAGGACAATGGGAATAAAGATGTCAATGGGGAGAATGGGGACAATGGTTATAATGAAGACAATGCAGACAATGAGAACAATGTGGACAATTAGGATAATGGGGATAATAGAGACAATGGGGGCAATGAGGACAAAGAGGACAATGAAGACAATGGGTACAATGGGGACAATGAGGACAATGGGAACAATGGGGACTATGGGGACAATGGGGAGAATGGCTACAATGAGGACAATGGGGGCAATGGAGACAATGAGGACAATGGGGACAATGCTGACAATGGGGACAAAGGTGACATTGGGAATCATGGAGACAATGGGGACAATGAGGACAATGGAGACAATGGGTAGAAAGGGGACAATGGGGAAAAAGAGTTTAAAGGGGACAATGAAGACAATGGGTACAACAGGGACAAAGAGGATAATGGGAACAATGGGGACTATGGAGACAAATGAGACAATGGGGACAATCAGGACAGTCGGGATAATGGTACAATGGGGATAATGGGGACAATAGAGAGAATGGGGACAATGAGGACAATTGGGACAATAAGGACAATGGGAACAATGGAGAGAATGAGGACTATCAGGACTACGGGGAAAACTGGGATATGGAGGAAAATGGAGACATTCAGGACAATGGAGAAAATGGGGACAGTGGGGATAGTGGGGACAATGGGGACAATGGAGACAATGGGGTCAATAAGGACAGTGGAGACTATGGGGACAATGGAGATAATGTTGACAATTATGACAATGAGGATAATAGAGACAATTTCCACAACGGAAAAAATGGGGAAAATGAGGACAATGGGTTAAATGAGGAGAATGGGGAGAATGAGGGTTATGAGGACAGTGGGGACAATGGAGATAATGGGGGCAATAAGGACAATGGGGAGAAGGAGGACAATGGAGACAATAAGGAGAATCGAGACAATGGAGACAATGGAGACAATGGGGATAATGGGGACAAGGAGCACAATGAAGACAATGGAGACAATCGGGACAAAGTGGACAGCGGAGACAATGGGGACTATGAGGATAATGAGGGCAATGAGAACAATGGAGACAATGGGGAAAATGAGGACAATCAGGACAAGGGGTGGATGGAAACAATGGAGAAAATGGGGGCAATAAGGACAATGGGGAGAAAGAGGACAGTGGAGACAATAAGGAGAATCGAGACAATGGAGACAATGAAGACAATGGGGATAATGGGGACAACGAGGACAATGGAGACTATCAGGAATAGGAGGACAATGAAGACTATGAGGTCAATGGGGACAATTGGGATAAGGAGAATGGTGACAATGGTGACAATGGGGACAGTGCGGACAACGGGGAAAATGATTACAATGGGGACAATAGGGACAATGGAGACAATGGGGACAGTGGAGACAATGAGGACAATGGGGACAATGGGGACAATGGGGACAATTGGGGCAATGGGAAAAATGGGGATGGGGAAACCATTGTCCTCCATCACCTCCTGTCATCACCCTCAATGGCCAATGGGTGGCCACGGCCTTGGTGACAAGAGCATAGCCCCTTCTCATAGGGATGTGGTCATAGTGGCACCCATGGCCATGGTGGGACCATGGCTCCTGGGTGACAGTGACCTGGTGTCCACAGTGGCACTATGGAACCTTTGTGACAACGATCTGGTGGCCATGTTGAGCACCATGGAGCCTCAAGTGCCTTAGCTGGGTCCTGGCCCTGTGGGCTCCCCATTGGCCATGGGCTGGTGGTGGTGGTGGTGGCATCTCCCTCCCCCAACATGGCTCCGAGGTCCCTCCCGCCACCACTAACACGCAGGTTGGTGATGCGGGCGAACATGAGGGTGGCGAAGGTCTTGGTGAGGGCCAGGCGGGCACCAGCACTGGGTTCCAGTAGCCCCTTGATGGGCCGCTCCCCCATCTCCGTGGCAGCACCCATGGTGTCCAAGTGGGACAGGGCCACCACGACCACGTTGGGCAGCGGCATGTGCAGGGGCCCCACGCACTGCTGCTGGGCCACCAGCCCCATCACCAAGAGGTCCACCTGCGGCACAGCGGGCACGGAGGGGTTGGGGCAGGCAGGGGTGGGGCAGGGATGCTGCGCGGTTTCAGGACGAGCCCCGTGGTGCCTTGTTGGTGAGGTAACACTTGCTGGCCGCTGCTGGCAGCCCCAGGGGGCAGCTCCAGCAGATGGAGGGGGGAGCGCACCTGCTGCATCACAACATCCTGCGGGGGGTGTGTGGGGGGGGCATTGGGTGTCCCCATGACCACAGTGACCCCATCTTATTGGGTGTCTCCAAGCCCACGGTGACCCCATCCCCATTGGGTGTCCTCATTATCATGGTGCTCCCCATCCCAATTGGGTGTCCCCATTACCACGATGACCCCATCCCCATTGGGTGTCCCCATCTTCATGGTGATCCCCATCCCTACTGGGTGCTGCCACTCCCAATGGGGGATCTCTGCCACCACAGGGATGTCCACAAGGTGTCAGCCCATGGGGTGCCCACAGTGGGTGGCCCATGTTCCCCCATATCCCCACAGGTCCCCTGTGCCCCCTCACCTTTTGTGGCATCTTGCCCACCACCCACTCCAGCTCAAGGTTCATGGGGGTGGGGAGCCCCTTATGGGACCCCCTCTTGGGCACTGGCACCTCCACATCATCAACGAGCACAATCTGGTAAGGGCAAGGGCTCCATGGGGCTGGTGTCCCCATACCCCATACCTCATACCCCACACCCCATACCCCATATCTCATTCCCATATACCGCACCCCATACTCCACGCCCCAGACCAAGAGAGTCTGCCTGAAAACTGCCCCAGGCCTCGACCACTGTCTTGAGCAACCCTGCCAAGGAGATGGGCTCAACCCCACACAGAGCACGGACTAAGCAGCCCCTGGCCTGCTGAATTGGCAATGTGTGCATCGATGATGAGTGTGAAATATGTGCCTGGAGGATTAAAGGGTTGGTTACAGAAGGAAACGCAGCGCAGACAGGTTTCCAGGTCCTAATGAGAAGTTCCCAACATCTGGAGTTTTGTATTATAAAATGTCACTGCATCCAAATACAATTTGTCATTCTTGAAGTGTGTGACATGATTAAGACCATGCAAATGATGATGAGTCTTGCCTGGCACCTGTTCGACAGGTATATTCTTACAGCGTACAGAGGCTGAGATAAGCTTAAGCGATGGCTGTCTTGCTTTAGCCCTTTGCAGGACATCGTGTACCTGTTCAGATGGCTGCAATGAAACAAGAGCCTGGCTCCCATGTGCCCTTAGGGTGGAGAGGCTTCCCTGGGACTCAGTGCTACCATGTAGCATTGGTGTATGGAGCTAAAGCTGTTTCCCTGAAAGACATGGGAACCAGACTTGAGCAAGGGAGGTCCAAATGAAATGAAAGCAGCAGCGCTTATCTCCACCTTTGTTCACCTTTCTGCAACAGGAGAGTAAGTTGGAATTGGGACGGTTCTTTGGACCTTGCTCCTTTCCAATGCGAAAAACATACAAAGAGGAATAAGATTGACATTATATGAGAAATATCAGAACATTAACAACATTAACCTTAACATTAACATTAACATTAACATTGACATTAACATTAACATTAGCAACACAACATTATATGAGGCATATCCTCATATAATGAGGATAATGGGAACAATGGGGACTATGGAGACAAATGAGACAATGGGGACAATCAGGACAGTCAGGATAATGGTACAATGGGGATAATGGGGACAATAGAGAGAATGGGGACAATGAGGACAATTGGGACAATAAGGACAATGGGAACAATGGAGAGAATGAGGACTATCAGGACTATGGGGGAAACTGGGATATGGAGGAAAATGGAGACATTCAGGACAATGGAGAAAATGGGGACAGTGTGAACAATGGGGACAATGGATAATGGGGACAAATGAAACAATGAGGACAATGGTTTGAATGATGACGATGGGGAGAATGGAGATAATGGGGATAAAGCGGACAATTGGGACAATTGGGACAATGAGGACAATGGAGTCAATATGGACAATGGGGCCAATGGAGGCAATTGGGACAGTGGGGATAATGAGGACAATAGGGTCAATGAGGACAATGGAGACAAATAGAGATAATGAGGGCAATAGGTTCAATGAGGACAATGGAGACAAATAGGGATAACGAGGACAATGGGAACAATGGAGATTGTGGGGAGAATGGGGGCAATGGGCACCATGGCTACAATGGGGACAATGTGGACAATTTGGACAATGGAGAATACGGGGACAGTGGGATCAATGAGACCAGTGGAGAAAATGGGGACAATGGAGACTAAGGAGACAATGCTGACAGTGTTGACAATGAGGACAATGGGGACAAATTGCACAATGGGGACAATGGGGACAACGGAGACAATGGATACAATGTGGACAGTGTGGACAATAGGGACAATGGCTAAAATGGGGACAATGGAGATCATGAGGGGAATGGGGACAGTAGATATGAGGGGGACAATTGGGACAATGGGGACAATGGGCGGATGGGAACAGTGGTAACAATGGGGACAATGGGGTCAATAAGGACAGTGGAGACTATGGGGACAATGGAGATAATGTTGACAATTCTGACAATGAGGATAATGGAGACAATTTCCACAACGGAGAAAATGGGGAAAATGAGGGCAATGGGGTCAATGAGGACAATGTGTTGAATGAGGGTTATGAGGACAGTGGGGACAATGGAGATAATGGGGGCAATAAGAAGAATGGGGAGAAGGAGGACAATGAAGACAATAAGGAGAATCGAGACAATGGAGACAATGGAGACAATGGGGATAATGGGGACAAGGAGCACAATGAGGACAATGGAGACAATGGGGACAGTGGAGACAATGAGGACAATGGGGACAATTGGGACAATGGGAACAATGGGGATGGGGAAACCATTGTCCCCCATCACCTCCTGCCATCAACCTCAATGGCCATTGGGTGGCCCTGGCCTTGGTGACAAGAGCATAGCCCCTTCTCATAGGGATGTGGTCATAGTGGCACCCATGGCCATGGTGGGACCATGGCTCCTGGGTGACAGTGACCTGGTGTCCACAGTGGCACTATGGAACCTTTGTGACAACGATCTGGTGGCCATGTTGAGCACCATGGAGCCTCAAGTGCCTTAGCTGGGTCCTGGCCCTGTGGGCTCCCCATTGGCCATGGGCTGGTGGTGGTGGTGGTGGCATCTCCCTCCCCCAACATGGCTCCGAGGTCCCTCCCGCCACCACTAACACGCAGGTTGGTGATGCGGGCGAACATGAGGGTGGCGAAGGTCTTGGTGAGGGCCAGGCGGGCACCAGCACCGGGTTCCAGCAGCCCCTTGATGGGCCGCTCCCCCATCTCCGTGGCAGCACCCACGGTGTCCAAGTGGGACAGGGCCACCACGACCACGTTGGGCAGCGGCATGTGCAGGGGCCCCACGCACTGCTGCTAGGCCACCAGCCCCATCACCAAGAGGTCCACCTGCGGCACAGAGGGCACGGAGGGGTTGGGGCAGGCAGGGGTGGGGCAGGGATGCTGCGCGGTTTCAGGATGAGCCCCGTGGTACCTTGTTGGAGAGGTAACACTTGCTGCCCACTGCTGGCAGCCCAGGGGGCAGCTCCAGCAGGTGCAGGGGAGAGCGCACCTGCCGCATCACAAAATCCTGCAGGGGGCGTAGAGGGGCCATTGGGTGTCCCCAGGACCACAGTGACCCCCTCTTATTGGGTGTCTCCATGCCCACGGTGACCCCATCCCCACTGGGTGCCACCATCATCATGGTGATCCCCATCCCCATTGGGTGTCCCCATTATCATGGTGCTCCCCATCTCCATTGGGTGCCACCATCATCATGGTGATCCCCATCCCCATTGGGTGTCCTCATTATCATGGTGCTCCCCATCCCAATTGGGTGTCCCCATCATCATGGTGATCCCCATCCCTAGTGTGTGTCCTCATCATCATGGTGATCCCCATCCCAATTAGGTGTCCCCATTACCACGATGACCCCATCCCCATTGGGTGTCCCCATCTTCATGGTGATCCCCATCCCTACTGGGTGCTGCCACTCCCAATGGGGGATCTCTGCCACCACAGGGATGTCCACAAGGTGTCAGCCCATGGGGTGCATACAGTGGGTGGCCCATGTTCCCCCATATCCCCACAGGTCCCCTGTGCCCCCTCACCTTTTTTGGCATCTTGCCCACCACCCACTCCAGCTCAAGGTTCATGGGGGTGGGGAGCCCCTTATGGGACCCCCTCTTGGGCACTGACACCTCCACATCATCAACGAGCACAATCTGGTAAGGGCGAGGGCTCCATGGGGCTGGTGTCCCCATACCCCATACCTCATACCCCACACCCCATACCCCATATCTCATTCCCATATATCGCACCCCATACTCCACGCCCCAGACCAAGAGAGTCTGCCTGAAAACTGCCCCAGGCCTCGACCACTGTCTTGAGCAACCCTGCCAAGGAGATGGGCTCAACCCCACACAGAGCACGGACTAAGCAGCCCCTGGCCTGCTGAATTGGCAATGTGTGCATCGATGATGAGTGTGAAATATGTGCCTGGAGGATTAAAGGGTTGGTTACAGAAGGAAACGCAGCGCAGACAGGTTTCCAGGTCCTAATGAGAAGTTCCCAACATCTGGAGTTTTGTATTATAAAATGTCACTGCATCCAAATACAATTTGTCATTCTTGAAGTGTGTGACATGATTAAGACCATGCAAATGATGATGAGTCTTGCCTGGCACCTGTTCGACAGGTATATTCTTACAGCGTACAGAGGCTGAGATAAGCTTAAGCGATGGCTGTCTTGCTTTAGCCCTTTGCAGGACATCGTGTACCTGTTCAGATGGCTGCAATGAAACAAGAGCCTGGCTCCCATGTGCCCTTAGGGTGGAGAGGCTTCCCTGGGACTCAGTGCTACCATGTAGCATTGGTGTATGGAGCTAAAGCTGTTTCCCTGAAAGACATGGGAACCAGACTTGAGCAAGGGAGGTCCAAATGAAATGAAAGCAGCAGCGCTTATCTCCACCTTTGTTCACCTTTCTGCAACAGGAGAGTAAGTTGGAATTGGGACGGTTCTTTGGACCTTGCTCCTTTCCAATGCGAAAAACATACAAAGAGGAATAAGATTGACATTATATGAGAAATATCAGAACATTAACAACATTAACCTTAACATTAACATTAACATTAACATTAACATTGACATTAACATTAACATTAGCAACACAACATTATATGAGGCATATCCTCATATAATGAGGATAATGGGAACAATGGGGACTATGGAGACAAATGAGACAATGGGGACAATCAGGACAGTCAGGATAATGGTACAATGGGGATAATGGGGACAATAGAGAGAATGGGGACAATGAGGACAATTGGGACAATAAGGACAATGGGAACAATGGAGAGAATGAGGACTATCAGGACTATGGGGGAAACTGAGATATGGAGGAAAATGGAGACATTCAGGACGATGGAGAAAATGGGGACAGTGGGAATAATGGGGACAATGGAGACAATGGGGACAAATGAAACAATGAGGACAATGGTTTGAATGATGACGATGGGGAGAATGGAGATAATGGGGATAAAGCGGACAATTGGGACAATTGGGACAATGAGGACAATGGAGTCAATATGGACAATGGGGCCAATGGAGGCAATTGGGACAGTGGGGATAATGAGGACAATAGGGTCAATGAGGACAATGGAGACAAATAGAGATAATGAGGGCAATAGGTTCAATGAGGACAATGGAGACAAATAGGGATAACGAGGACAATGGGAACAATGGAGATTGTGGGGAGAATGGGGGCAATGGGCACCATGGCTACAATGGGGACAATGTGGACAATTTGGACAATGGAGACATACTGGGACAGTGGGATCAATGAGACCAGTGGAGAAAATGGGGACAATGGAGACTAAGGAGACAATGCTGACAGTGTTGACAATGAGGACAATGGGGACAAATTGCACAATGGGGACAATGGGGACAACGGAGACAATGGATACAATGTGGACAGTGTGGACAATAGGGACAATGGCCAAAATGGGGACAATGGAGATCATGAGGGGAATGGGGACAATGGATATGAGGGGGACAATTGGGACAATGGGGACAATGGGTAGATGGGAACAGTGGTAACAATGTGGACAATGGGGTCAATAAGGACAGTGGAGACTATGGGGACAATGGAGATAATGTTGACGATTATGACAATGAGGATAATGGAGACAATTTCCACAATGGAGACAATGGGGAAAATGAGGACAATGGGTTCAATGAGGAGAATGGGGAGAATGAAGGTTATGAGGACAGTGGGGACAATGGAGATAATGGGGGCAATAAGGAGAATGGGGAGAAGGAGGACAATGGAGACAATGGAGACAATGGGGATAATGAGGACAAGGAGCACAGTGAGAACAATGGAGACAATCGGGACAATGAGGACAGTGAAGACAATGAGGACAATGGGGACAACTGGGATAAGGAGAAAGGGAACAATGGTGACAATGGTGACAGTGGTGACAATGGGGGAAATGATTACAATGGGGACAATAGGGACAATGGAGACAATCGGGACAGTGGAGACAAGGAGGACAATGTGGACAGTCACATATTCAGGCAACCGAATCCCACCCAACCGAACGGTATCCCTTAAAATTACGGCTCCGTCGTCTTCGTTCAGGTCTTTGTGCACCAGAATTAAGGGTAAATTTAACTGCAGTTTCCTTCCCTATCCAGGAGATCCAATTCCTTTGCTTATTACTTCTTCTTTGTTTGTTGATATCTGGAGATCCACCCCAATTACTATCTTCCTCTGAGCCACAGTAACAACCTGTGAGACCCAATCCGAGAGACCACTCAGATATCACGTCGGGCTCACCAATTTGTTATAAAGGGCCAGAGTCCAAATTACAAAGTCAATTTATTGTAAGCTAATACAAAAAGGCAGTAAGCAAAGCAGCGCTGGGTGCGCGGGGAGTTCCCGCTCCACCGACACGCACACAGAGGATGATAGAGTCACTCCTTTTATAGAGCTTATACATGCATATTCATTAGGGTGGTGTAATATGTAATTTTGCTGCCGCTTCGTATGATAATTAGTTCTGCAGGTCTTTTCCGCATGCGCACTGTCTCCTGGTGGTCTTGGGCGAGGGTCTCAGGATGAAGTAAGAGTCTTCCTCAGTGACCTTTATACAGACTTTTTCAGTTGAACTCTTTTACCCCTTCTGTCTGCCGCATGCGCAGTTGTCATCCAGCTGTTATCTCCTAAATTTGGCTAATTAAGCAGAGTTTTGCGGTTATTATCAGTACCTTACCGGACACTAGGTATCCTCCCGGACTCTATGCTCAAGGATACTTGGATTTATCTTTTCCTGTGGTTACATACTTACCAAGAATACACTATATGTTATTGTTCAACTATAGTTTACACAGTCATTGCAGACCTTGAGTAATTTTCCTTGTACATGCGAATTCTTTTGCATTTGTAAATTTACAGTCTCATAGATAAGGGGCTTCTGTAGTTTCTCAAAGACAGAGGAACATCTGTAATTTGTGATTACCCAAGCTTCATGTACGGGCCTTGCTACGTTTACCACACACTATATGCTATTGCTCAACTATATTTTACAGTCATTGCAGACCTTGAGCAATTTTCCTTTCTTCAATCAAAAGAGCAGACTCATTATTCTCAGCTCTGGTGGAATCTCGCTTGTCAGATACACAATTTGTTTTATTGTACTTATTTACGGTATAGAAATATCCACCCACTTGGCTTTGCTGTGCTGGTTTGCTTTAGTGTGCTTGCTTAATGCACTGTGCATGTTACACAGGTAGTGTGTAATCATCTTGTTGAGTACCCTGCCTGTCAGCAGAACACCTGTGTACCCAGCAGTCGTGGGTCTGGGGGTCACTTGGGGGGCAGTTGTCAGTCTGGGGATGACTGGCGGAGCAGTTGTGGGTTTCTGGGGTCATTGCGGGGGCACTTGTGGGTCACCCTCCCCCTCCCCTCCCCTCCCCCCGACAGCGGCAAAATGGAGGTTGCCCATGGCACAAGATGGCGGTGGCAGAAAGACTACAACTCCCATCATGCCCCGCAGGCGGTTTCCAGACAGCGCCCTTCCTGCCTGCTCCTCCTGAGCCTCGGGTGTTGATTGGTCATGGGCAATGACGGGCGGCAGTAGCAACCAATCAGACTGCTCTCATCCCACAACCATTCCCCCCCCCACACACACCTCCTATAGGCGCCGACAGGCTCCTCGGAGTCGCCACGTAGACACCGTAGGCCCCCATGAAGCAGGGGCTCAGACTCTACAACTCAAGGAGATTTATAAAGCAGGTATGTTTATTGTGGCACTGGGTGCAAGGGGAATCGCTCCTCCTAACTTGCACACCGAGGGGTTAAGCAAGCAGATATTTATTACACACAAACGTGCATATTCATTAGGTTGCCGAGGGAGCGGTGGGGGTATTACAATTAGTTTAGGTACTCCTTATCATAAGTCTCCTCCCCTTTGGCGCTTGAGAACTGCCCTCCGATGGTCGTGGGCAGGGGTCTTCATGATGAAGTAAGCAGTCTTCCTCATGTGGGCAGGGGTGTTCAAGATGAAGTAAGCAGTCTTCCTGAGGGTGCCCTTTTCACCTTTGGCACAGTCGGATGCCCCAGGAATCACAATAAGCTGAAAGCAGCCATATCTGCAAGTTTCTGAGAGCTGGCAAGTATTTAGAGCAGCGTGACCTTTGTACAAAATGTATTGCAAGCAGGACAGCATGGGCAGACAAGCAGTATCCCAAGCTAGTAGATGTTTGGGAGTCACTGTCTCCAAACTAACTGATAAATGAGAAGGATAGTAAGAAAGAATTCACTTCTTAGAAGGATGGAAATTCACTCTTGTTAGTAAGACTACTAAATTCTGTTATCACACCGCAGACTTACAACACAAACCGAATTCTCTATCTTAGACGTAACTTCAAAGCATTTTAACCCCGTGTTTTCCAGGCACTTGTTTTCCTTATATCAGCCATAGATCCCCATAGACCCCTATAGACTGCTGTAGACCTCTGTAGAGCAGCCATAGACACCACATAGACCCCATAAACCCCTCTGAACCGTCACAGATCCCCATAGAACCCCCCACATTGCCCCCATGTTTCCTGTTTGGGGACCCCCTCAGAATCGGCCCAGGCCCCCCAAGCCCTCATGTTGTTTGTGTGGCTGTGGTCTGTGACAGCACCGCTGCTGCCTTTGGGGCTGTGCCCCCCGTGTCCCTCCTGTCCCCTTTTCCTTCTCCCCACTGACTCTGTGCCCAAAGCAGCAGAGCGAGAGCGGGAGGAGGATGAGTGGGTGCAGCGCGGGTCTGGGGGGCGATGCAGAGCCCGGGGAGTGGGCCTGGGGGTCTGCGGACCCCCATGGCTCTGGGCAGTGGGGCCGGGCGCTCCCGGGGTGCTGGGGAACGCGGGGAGTGGGTACGAGTTCTGGGCAGTGGGGCTGCGCGTGGCCTGGGAGTATGGGGTGCTGGGAACCGGGTTTGGGCCGGAGTTTGGCTGTGGTGACCCTTAAAGCACCCCCAGAGCACCCTGGGCATACCCCTAGAGAATCCCAGAGGATGCCTGCAGCAGCTCCAGAGCACCCCGTGGACCCAGTCAGAGCTCATGCATCACAATGACCGCCTCAGGGGTGGCTGATTCTGGAACTCCCCCTGTTCAGGTGTGCGAGGCCATGGAACCCCACGGAACCCTTCAGCAAAGCAACCGGGAGGCAACAGCTGCCCCACGGAACACCAGCTACCAGTGGAGGAGGCAAGAGCAGCTCCTCTGCTGGTTTCCATCTTGGTGTCTCGGTGACAGTGACGCCTGTGGACACAGGAGCGTGGAACGAGGTGGGTGGCCATGGCGATCTTGGGGAGCTTTAGGAGTTGCCAAGAGCACCTCAACTGACTTCCCCAGAGTGGTTGCTTTGGACTCGGTGTGCGAATCGTGCTGGCTGAGCTGGCAGCTGAGTGCTGCTGCTGCCTTAAATCCTGTGTTCTGCCCTCATTTTTTGTGGGGAGAGCAAGGGCCTGTGGGGACTGGGCAAGGGGGAACGGCTTTAACCTGACAGAGAGGGGCGACTGAGAGGAGATCTTACAAGTTCTTCCCTGTGAGGGTGGCGGGACACTGGCACAGGGTGCCCAGAGAAGCTGTGGCTGCCCCATCCCTGGCAGTGTTCAAGGCCAGGTTAGACAGAGGGGCTTGGAGCAAGCTGCTTGAGTGGAGGGTGTCCCTGCCCATGGCAGGGTTGCAGCTGGATGAGCTTTAAGGTCCCTTCACCCCAACCCAGTCTGGGGTTCCATGATTCTCTGCTGTGCAAATGTCGATCATTCTCCACTTCTTGTAGGTGGCCGTGACGCCCTGTTCCATTGCCCAGGTTGAGCTGTGACCCCTCGCATGCTCCACCTCTGCACCAAAGGCACTGGGGTAGAGCAGCCCGTGAGGGACCTCCCCGAGCCGGCTGTGCAGAGGCTGGTCCCCCGTGGTTACTTCTGGAGCACCCCTGGGTACCCGGTGGCCATGGTCACGATGCTGCCGCCGTCACAAAGCGGTGGTGGTCGCTGTGGAGATGCCCATTGTGACGGGGCCCCACGGTGAGTGTGGGCTATTTAAGGAGCAGAGCCCTGCAGGAACTGGTGCAGAGGAGACCCTTCCACGGGGAGGCTGCATCTGGCCTGGCTGCCCGTGCACATCCAGGTACGTGTTCTTTGACTTTGCAATCCTGGTTTAATGTTGGCTTGAAAGGCATTGTGTGTGCGTGCTGCAAAGGGAGGAGAATCTGTCAGGAGATGTGCTGGTGCCATCCCAGCTGTGGGAGCGGAGGATGGGTGAGGAGGAGGCACTGGGTTTGTTCATGTGCTTGGAGCTGAGCTCTGCCTGCAGAGGTGCTGGGCGCGAAGCAGGCGCCTTCTGTGTGCGGGAGCTGCTGGTGTCAGAGGTGCTGAGAAGGTGTCAGGGCGGGAGAACTTCTGCCTCCCAGTCAGAGCCTGCGGGAGTTCAAGGGGGTCACCCCAGTTCCCAGGAACCTCCTTTTATTTTCATCCCCCGCCTGGGCAGAGGGTTGAGCTCACCATCAGCATCCTCACAGGTATGATTTAGGGGAGCCCCCAGCTGCATTCCCAAAAGCTTCAGGGTCTCCCTATATCTCCTGTTCCCCCTCCCCAGTTATCTGTGGGGTTGTCTCTGGTGGCTGTAGCCCCTGTTTGAAGGCTCTGGTGGTCCCTCAAATTACTCTGCCCCGTGCAGAGCTTGGGGACATTCCCAGCAGCATGGTAAGTGAGACTGAGGATAGCATTCTCTGATAGATAGAAATATTTTATGGCAGACTGAGAGCAGCATTCTAAGACAGACTGAGAGCAGCATTCTAAGACAGACTGAGAGCAGCATTCCAGGACCGACTGAGAGCAGCATTCTAAGACAGACAGAACAGAATTCTAAGCCTGGGAGCAGCATTCTAAGGTACACTGACAGCGTTCTAAGACTGAGAGCACCATGGTAAGTGGGACTGAGAGTCGCATTGGAAGACAGACTGAGAGCAGCAGTTCTAAGACAGACATAGTCATAACTCAAAGACTGGGAGCAGCATTCTAAGATAGACTGCGAGCAGCATGATAAGTGAGACTGAGAATAGCATTCTAGGATAGATAGAAGAATTTTATGGCAGACTGAGAGCAGCATTCTGAGACAGAGTGCAGCATCCTAAGACAGACAGAGAGCAGCATTCGAAGACAGACTGGGAGCAGCTTTCATAGACAGACTGAAAGAAGCATTTGAAGACAGTCTGTCAGCAGCATTCTAAGACTGAGAGCAGGATTCTAAGAGGGACTGAGAGCAGCATTGTAAGAGAGACTGAGAGCAGCAATCTAAGGCTGAGAGCAGTATTCGAAGACTGGGAGCTGCATTCTAAGACAGACTGAGGGAAGCATGATGAGCCTGAGTATAGCATTCTAAAACAGATATAAAACATAATTCTATGACTGGGAGAAGCATTCTAAGATAGAGTGAGAGCTGCATTCTAAGACAGACTGAGAGAAGCATTTGAACAGTCTGAGATCGGCATTCTGTGACAGACTGAGAGCTTCATAGTGACACAGACTGAGATCAGAATTCTAAGAGAGACTGTGAGCTACATTGTGACATAGACTGAGCTGTATTCTAAGGCAGACAGAGAGCAGCATGATAAGTGAGATTGAGAATAGCGTCCTAAGATAGATAGAGAATTTTAAGGCAGACTGCGGGCATCATTCTAACACAGACTTAGAGGAGCTTTCTAAAAGAGACTGAGAGGTACATTATGACATAGACTGAGAGCCGCATTCTTAACGCAGCCTGAGAGCAGCATTTTGAGGAAGACAGAGAGCAGCATTCTAAGGCAGACTGCGAACAGCTTTCTTAGACAGACTGAGAGAAGCATACGAGGACAGTCTCAGAGCAGCATTCTAAGAGAGACAGAGATTAGCATTCCAGGACAGACTGAGAGCACCATTCAAAGACAGACATAGACCAGAATTCTAAGACTGGGAGCAGCATTCTAAGTCAGACTGAGAACAGCATGGTGAGTGAGACTGAGAGTAGCATTCTAAGATACGTAGAAGAATTTTATGGCAGACTGAGAGCAGCATTCTAAGACAGACAGAGAGCAGCATAGCAAGTGAGACTGAGAATAGTTTTCTAAAATAGACAGAAGAATTATATGGCAGACTAAGAGCAGCATTCTAGGAGAGACTTAGAGCAGCATTCTAGGACAGACAGAGAGCAGCATTGTAGGACAGACTGAGAGCAGCAATGTAGGACAGACTGAGAGCAGCATTGTAGGACAGACTGAGAGCTTCATTGTGACACAGACTGAGATCAGAATTCTAAGAGAGACTGAGAGCTGCATTGTGACATAGACTGACAGCAGAATTCTAAGACAGAATGAGAACTGCATTGTGACATAGACTGAGAGCAGTATTCTAGAGGTAGACTCTGAGCAGCATGGTAAGTTGAGATTGAGAACAGCGTTCTAAGATTGATAGAGAATTTTTAGGCAGACTGAGAGTATCAGTCTAACACAGAGTGAGAGAAGTATTCTAAGACCGTCTGTGAGCAGCATTTTAGGACAGACTGAGAGCAGCATTCTAGGACAGACAGAGTGCAGCATTCTAGGACAGACAGAGAGCAGCATTCCAAGACAGAGAGCTTCATTTTGACACAGACTGAGATGAGATTTCTAAGAGAGACTGAGTGCTGCATTGTGACATAGACTGAGAGCAGTATTCTAAGGTAGACTGAGAGAAGCATGGTAAGTTGAGAATGAGAACAGCCTTCTAAAATTGATAGTGATTTTTGGGCAGACTGAGAGTATCATTCTAACACAGAGTGAGAGCAGTATTCTAAGACCATCTGTGAGCAGCATTCTAGGACAAACTGAGAGCAGCTTTTTAGACAGACTGAGGGAATCATTTGAAGGCAGTCCAAGAGCAGTATTCTAATAGAGACTGAGGGCAGTATTCTAGGACAGATTTAGAGCAGCATTGTAGGACAGACAGAGAGCAGCATTCTGAGAAAGACTGAGAGCAGCGTTCAAAGATAGACTGAGAGCGGCATTGTGACATAGACTGAGATGAGAATTCTAAGAGAGACTGAGAGCTGCATTGTGACAGACTGAGATCAGAATTCTAAGACACACTGAGAGCAGCATGGTAAGTGAGATTGAGAAGAGCGTTCTAAGATTGATAGAGAATTTTTAAGCAGACTGAGAGTGTCATTCTAACACAGAGTGAGAGCGGCATTCTAAGACAGATTGAGAGCTGCATTATGACATAGACTGACAGCAGAATTCTAAGAAAGAATGAGAACTGCATTGTGACATACACTGAGAGCAGAATTCTTAGACACTGGGAGCAGCATGGTAAGTGAGATTGAGAACAGCATTCTAAGATTGATAGAGAATTTTTAGGCAGAGTGAGAGTATCATTCTAACACAGAGTGAGAGCAGTATTCTAAGACGGTCTGTGAGCAGCTTTCTGGTACAGACAGAGAGCAGCATTCTAGTACAGACAGAGTGCAGCATTCTAGGACAGACTGAGAGCAGCATTCTAGGACAGACTTAGAGTAGCATTGTCGGACAGACAGAGAGGAGCGTTCCAAGGTAGACTGAGAGCTTCATTGTGACACAGACTGAGATCAGAATTCTAAGAGAGACTGAGAACGGCATTGTGACATAGACTGAGAGCAGTATTGTAAGGTAGACTGCGAGCAGCATGGTAAGTGAGATTGGGAAGAGCGTTCTAAGATTGATAGAGAATTTTTAGGCAGACTGAGAGTATCATTCTAAGGCAAACTGAGAGGAGCCTTCTAAGGCAGACTGAGAGCAGCATTCTGAGGCAGACTAACAGCAGCATTCTAGTACAGAGTGCAGCATTCTAGGACAGACTGAGAGCGGCATTCTAAGACTGACATAGTGTAGCATTGTAGGACAGACAGAGAGCAGCGTTCTAAGGCAGACTGAGAGCAGCATTCCAGGACAGACTGAGAGCAGCATTGCAGCACCGACTGAGAGCAGCATTCCAGGACCGACTGAGAGCAGCATTCCAGGACAGACTGAGAGCAGCATTCCAGGACCAACTGAGAGCAGCATTCCAGGACCGACTGAGAGCAGCATTCCAGGACCGACTGAGAGCAGCATTGTCGGACAGACAGAGAGCAGCATTCTAAGTCAGATTCAGAGCAGCATTTTAGGACAGACTGAGAGCAGCATTCTAAGACAGACTGAGAGCAGCGTTCCAAGACAGACTGAGAGCTTCATTATGACATAGACTGACAGCAGAATTCTAAGGCAGAATGAGAACTGCATTGTGACATATACTGAGAGCAGCATTCCATGACCGACTGAGAGCAGCATTCCAGGACCGACTGAGAGCAGCATTCCAGGACTGATTGAGAGCAGCATTCCAGGACAGACTGAAAGCAGCATTCCAGGACAGACTGAGAGCAGCATTCTAGGACAGACTGAGAGCAGCATTGTCGGACAGACAGAGAACAGCGTTCTAAGACAGACTGAGAGCAGCGTTCCAAGAGAGACTGAGAGCTGCATTGTGACACAGACTGAGATCAGAATTCTAAGAGAGACTGAGGGCTGCATTGTGACATAGACTGACAGCAGAATTCTAAGACAGAATGAGATCTGCATTGTGACATAGACTGAGAGCAGTATTCTAAGGCAGACTGAGAGCAGCATTCTAGGACAGACAGAGAGCAGCATTCTAAATCAGATTCAGAGCAGCATTTTAGGAGAGACTGAGAGCAGCATTTTAAGACAGACTGAGAGCAGCGTTCCAAGACAGACTGAGAGCTGCATTGTGACATAGACTGACAGCAGAATTCTAAGGCAGAATGAGAACTGCATTGTGACATATACTGAGAGCAGCATTACAGGACCGACTGAGAGCAGCATTCCAGGACCGACTGAGAGCAGCATTCCAGGACCGACTGAGAGCAGCATTCCAGGACCGACTGAGAGCAGCATTCCAGGACCGACTGAGAGCAGCATTCCAGGACAGACTGAGAGCAGCATTCCAGGACCGACTGAGAGCAGCATTCCATTACACACTTAGAGTAGCATTGTCGGACAGACAGAGAGGAGCGTTCCAAGGTAGACTGAGAGCTTCATTGTGACACAGACTGAGATCAGAATTCTAAGAGAGACTGAGAACGGCATTGTGACATAGACTGAGAGCAGTATTGTAAGGTAGACTGCGAGCAGCATGGTAAGTGAGATTGGGAAGAGCGTTCTAAGATTGATAGAGAATTTTTAGGCAGACTGAGAGTATCATTCTAAGGCAAACTGAGAGGAGCCTTCTAAGGCAGACTGAGAGCAGCATTCTGAGGCAGACTGACAGCAGCATTCTAGTACAGAGTGCAGCATTCTAGGACAGACTGAGAGCGGCATTCTAAGACTGACATAGTGTAGAATTGTAGGACAGAGAGCAGCGTTCTAAGGCAGACTGAGAGCAGCATTCCAGGACCAACTGAGAGCAGCATTCCAGGACCGACTGAGAGCAGCATTGTCGGACAGACAGAGAGCAGCTTTCTAAGTCAGATTCAGAGCAGCATTTTAGGACAGACTGAGAGCAGCATTCTAAGACAGACTGAGAGCAGCGTTCCAAGACAGACTGAGAGCTTCATTATGACATAGACTGACAGCAGAATTCTAAGGCAGAATGAGAACTGCATTGTGACATATACTGAGAGCAGCATTCCAAGACCGACTGAGAGCAGCATTCCAGGACCGACTGAGAGCAGCGTTCCAGGACTGATTGAGAGCAGCATTCCAGGACCGACTGAGAGCAGCATTCCAGGACAGACTGAGAGCAGCATTCTAGGACAGACTGAGAGCAGCATTGTCGGACAGACAGAGAACAGCGTTCTAAGACAGACTGAGAGCAGCGTTCCAAGAGAGACTGAGAGCTGCATTGTGACACAGACTGAGATCAGAATTCTAAGAGACTGAGGGCTGCATTGTGACATAGACTGACAGCAGAATTCTAAGACAGAATGAGATCTGCATTGTGACATAGACTGAGAGCAGTATTCTAAGGCAGACTCTGAGCAGCATGGTAAGTGGAGATTGAGAACAGCGTTCTAAGATTGATAGAGAATTTTTAGGCAGATTGAGAGTATCATTCTAACACAGAGTGAGAGCAGTATTCTAAGATCGTCTGTGAGCAGCATTCTAGGACAGTCTGAGAGCAGTTTTTTAGACAGACTGAGGGAAGCATTTGAACGCAGTCCAAGAGCAGTATTCTAATAGAGACTGAGGGCAGCATTCTAAGACAGACTTAGAGCAGCATTGTAGGAGAGACAGAGAGCAGCATTCTAGGACAGACAGAGAGCAGCATTCTGAGACAGATCTAGAGTAGCATTGCGAGAGAGACAGAGAGCAACATTCTAATACTGACAGAGAGTAGCGTTCCATGACAGACTGAGAGCTGCATTGTGACACAGACTGCGGTCAGAATTCTAAGACACACTGAGAGCAGCATGGTAAGTGAGATTGAGAAGAGCGTTCTAAGATTGATAGAGAATTTTTAAGCAGACTGAGAGTTTCATTCTAAGACAGAGTTAGAGCAGCATTCTAAGACAGATTGAGAGCTGCATTATGACATAGACTGACAGCAGAATTCTAAGAAAGAATGAGAACTGCATTGTGATATACACTGAGAGCAGAATTCTTAGACACACTGAAAGCAGCATGGTAAGTGAGATTGAGAACAGCATTCTATGATTGATAGAGAATTTTTAGGCAGAGTGAGAGTATCATTCTAACACAGAGTGAGAGCAGTATTCTAAGACGGTCTGTGAGCAGCTTTCTGGCACAGACAGAGAGCAGCATTCTAGTACAGACAGAGTGCAGCATTCCAGGACCGACTGAGAGAAGCATTCCAGGACAGACTGAGAGCAGCATTCCAGGACAGACTGAGAGCAGCATTCTAGGACAAACTGAGGGAAGCATTCTAGGACAGACTGAGGGAAGCATTCTAGGACAGACTGAGGGAAGCATTTGAAGGCAGTCCAAGAGCAGTATTCGAATAGACACTGAGGGCAGCATGCTAAGACAGACTTAGAATAGCATTGTAGGACAGACAGAGAGCAGCATTCTAAGTCAGACTGAGAGCAGCATTCTAGGACAGACTGAGAGCAGCATTCTAAGACAGACTGAGAGCAGCTTTCTAAGACAGACAGAGAGCAGCATTCAAAGACAGACTTAGAGTAGCATTGTCGGACAGACAGAGAGGAGCATTCCAAGGTAGACTGAGAGCTTCATTGTGACACAGACTGAGATCAGAATTCTAAGAGAGACTGAGAACGGCATTGTGACATAGACTGAGAGCAGTATTGTAAGGTTGACTGCGAGCAGCATGGTAAGTGAGATTGGGAAGAGCGTTCTAAGATTGATAGAGAATTTTTAGGCAGACTGAGAGTATCATTCTAAGGCAAACTGAGAGGAGCCTTCTAAGGCAGACTGAGAGCAGCATTCTGAGGCAGACTGACAGCAGCATTCTAGTACAGAGTGCAGCATTCTAGGACAGACTGAGAGCGGCATTCTAAGACTGACTGAGAGCAGCGTTCCAAGACAGACTGAGAGCTGCATTGTGACATAGACTGACAGCAGAATTCTAAGGCAGAATGAGAACTGCATTGTGACATATACTGAGAGCAGCATTACAGGACCGACTGAGAGCAGCATTCCAGGACCGACTGAGAGCAGCATTCCAGGACAGACTGAGAGCAGCATTCTAGGACAGACTGAGAGCAGCATTGTCGGACAGACAGAGAACAGCGTTCTAAGACAGACTGAGAGCAGCGTTCCAAGAGAGACTGAGAGCTGCATTGTGACACAGACTGAGATCAGAATTCTAAGAGAGACTGAGGGCTGCATTGTGACATAGACTGACAGCAGAATTCTAAGACTGAATGAGATCTGCATTGTGACATAGACTGAGAGCAGTATTCTAAGGCAGACTGAGAGCAGCATTCTAGGACAGACAGAGAGCAGCATTCTAAATCAGATTCAGAGCAGCATTTTAGGACAGACTGAGAGCAGCATTTTAAGACAGACTGAGAGCAGCGTTCCAAGACAGACTGAGAGCTGCATTGTGACTTAGACTGACAGCAAAATTCTAAGGCAGAATGAGAACTGCATTGTGACATATACTGAGAGCAGCATTCCAGGACCGACTGAGAACAGCATTCCAGGTCCGACTGAGATCAGCATTCCAGTACCGACTGAGAGCCGCATTCCAGGACCGACTGAGAGCAGCATTCCAGGACAGACTGAGAGCAGCATTCCAGGACAGACTGAGAGCAGCATTCCAGGACAGACTGAGAGCAGCATTCCAGGACAGACAGAGAACAGCGTTCTAAGACAGACTGAGAGCAGCGTTCCAAGAGAGACTGAGAGCTGCATTGTGACACAGACTGAGATCAGAATTCTAAGAGACTGAGGGCTGCATTGTGACATAGACTGACAGCAGAATGCTAAGACAGAATGAGATCTGCATTGTGACATAGACTGAGAGCAGCATTCTAGAGGTAGACTCTGAGCAGCATGGTAAGTTGAGATTGAGAACAGCGTTCTAAGATTGATAGAGAATTTTTAGGCAGATTGAGAGTATCATTCTAACACAGAGTGAGAGCAGTATTCTAAGATCGTCTGTGAGCAGCATTCTAGGACAGTCTGAGAGCAGTTTTTTAGACAGACTGAGGGAAGCATTTGAACGCAGTCCAAGAGCAGTATCCTAATAGAGACTGAGGGCAGCATTCTAAGACAGACTTAGAGCAGCATTGTAGGAGAGACAGAGAGCAGCATTCTAGGACAGACAGAGAGCAGCATTCTGAGACAGATTTAGAGTAGCATTGCGAGAGAGACAGGGAGCAGTATTCTAATACTGACAGAGAGTAGCGTTCCATGACAGACTGAGAGCTGCATTGTGACACAGACTGCGGTCAGAATTCTAAGACACACGGAGAGCAGCATGGTAAGTGAGATTGAGAAGAGCGTTCTAAGATTGATAGAGAATTTTTAAGCAGACTGAGAGTTTCATTCTAAGACAGAGTTAGAGCAGCATTCTAAGACAGATTGAGAGCTGCATTATGACATAGACTGACAGCAGAATTCTAAGAAAGAATGAGAACTGCATTGTGATATACACTGAGAGCAGAATTCTTAGACACACTGAAAGCAGCATGGTAAGTGAGATTGAGAACAGCATTCTAAGATTGATAGAGAATTTTTAGGCAGAGTGAGAGTATCATTCTAACACAGAGTGAGAGCAGTATTCTAAGACGGTCTGTGAGCAGCTTTCTGGTACAGACAGAGAGCAGCATTCTAGTACAGACAGAGAGCAGCATTCCAGGACAGACTGAGAGCAGCATTCCAGGACAGACTGAGAGCAGCATTCCAGGACAGACTGAGAGCAGCATTAAAGGACAGACCGAGAGCAGCTTTCTAGGACAGACTGAGAGAAGCTTTCTAGGACAGACTGAGAGAAGCTTTCTATTACAGACTGAGAGCAGCATTCTAGGACAAACTGAGGGAAGCATTCTAGGACAGACTGAGGGAAGCATTTGAAGGCAGTCCAAGAGCAGTATTTGAATAGACACTGAGGGCAGCATGCTAAGACAGACTTAGAGTAGCATTGTAGGACAGACAGAGAGCAGCATTCTAAGTCAGACTGAGAGCAGCATTCTAGGAAAGACTGAGAGCAGCATTCTAAGACAGACTGAAAGCAGCTTTCTAAGACAGACAGAGAGCAGCATTCAAAGACAGACTGAGAGCAGCTTTCTAAGACAGACTGAGAGCAGCATTCCAGGACCGACTGAGAGCAGCATTCCAGGACCGACTGAGAGCAGCATTCCAGGACCGTCTGAGAGCAGCATTCCAGGACCGACTGAGAGCAGCATTCCATTACACACTTAGAGTAGCATTGTCGGACAGACAGAGAGGAGCGTTCCAAGGTAGACTGAGAGCTTCATTGTGACACAGACTGAGATCGGAATTCTAAGAGAGACTGAGAACGGCATTGTGACATAGACTGAGAGCAGTATTGTAAGGTAGACTGCGAGCAGCATGGTAAGTGAGATTGGGAAGAGCGTTCTAAGATTGATAGAGAATTTTTAGGAAGACTGAGAGTATCATTCTAAGGCAAACTGAGAGGAGCCTTCTAAGGCAGACTGACAGCAGCATTCTGAGGCAGACTGACAGCAGCATTCTAGTACAGAGTGCAGCATTCTAGGACAGACTGAGAGCGGCATTCTAAGACAGACTGAGAGCAGCGTTCCAAGACAGACTGAGAGCTGCATTGTGACATAGACTGACAGCAGAATTCTAAGGCAGAATGAGAACTGCATTGTGACATATACTGAGAGCAGCATTACAGGACCGACTGAGAGCAGCATTCCAGGACCGACTGAGAGCAGCATTCCAGGACAGACTGAGAGCAGCATTCCAGGACAGACTGAGAGCAGCATTCCAGGACCGACTGAGAGCAGCATTCCATTACACACTTAGAGTAGCATTGTCGGACAGACAGAGAGGAGCGTTCCAAGGTAGACTGAGAGCTTCATTGTGACACAGACTGAGATCAGAATTCTAAGAGAGACTGAGAACGGCATTGTGACATAGACTGAGAGCAGTATTGTAAGGTAGACTGCGAGCAGCATGGTAAGTGAGATTGGGAAGAGCGTTCTAAGATTGATAGAGAATTTTTAGGCAGACTGAGAGTATCATTCTAAGGCAAACTGAGAGGAGCCTTCTAAGGCAGACTGAGAGCAGCATTCTGAGGCAGACTGACAGCAGCATTCTAGTACAGAGTGCAGCATTCTAGGACAGACTGAGAGCGGCATTCTAAGACTGACATAGTGTAGAATTGTAGGACAGAGAGCAGCGTTCTAAGGCAGACTGAGAGCAGCATTCCAGGACCAACTGAGAGCAGCATTCCAGGACCGACTGAGAGCAGCATTCCAGGACCAACTGAGAGCAGCATTGTCGGACAGACAGAGAGCAGCTTTCTAAGTCAGATTCAGAGCAGCATTTTAGGACAGACTGAGAGCAGCATTCTAAGACAGACTGAGAGCAGCGTTCCAAGACAGACTGAGAGCTTCATTATGACATAGACTGACAGCAGAATTCTAAGGCAGAATGAGAACTGCATTGTGACATATACTGAGAGCAGCATTCTAGAGGTAGACTCTGAGCAGCATGGTAAGTTGAGATTGAGAACAGCGTTCTAAGATTGATAGAGAATTTTTAGGCAGATTGAGAGTATCATTCTAACACAGAGTGAGAGCAGTATTCTAAGATCGTCTGTGAGCAGCATTCTAGGACAGTCTGAGAGCAGTTTTTTAGACAGACTGAGGGAAGCATTTGAACGCAGTCCAAGAGCAGTATCCTAATAGAGACTGAGGGCAGCATTCTAAGACAGACTTAGAGCAGCATTGTAGGAGAGACAGAGAGCAGCATTCTAGGACAGACAGAGAGCAGCATTCTGAGACAGATTTAGAGTAGCATTGCGAGAGAGACAGGGAGCAGTATTCTAATACTGACAGAGAGTAGCGTTCCATGACAGACTGAGAGCTGCATTGTGACACAGACTGCGGTCAGAATTCTAAGACACACGGAGAGCAGCATGGTAAGTGAGATTGAGAAGAGCGTTCTAAGATTGATAGAGAATTTTTAAGCAGACTGAGAGTTTCATTCTAAGACAGAGTTAGAGCAGCATTCTAAGACAGATTGAGAGCTGCATTATGACATAGACTGACAGCAGAATTCTAAGAAAGAATGAGAACTGCATTGTGATATACACTGAGAGCAGAATTCTTAGACACACTGAAAGCAGCATGGTAAGTGAGATTGAGAACAGCATTCTAAGATTGATAGAGAATTTTTAGGCAGAGTGAGAGTATCATTCTAACACAGAGTGAGAGCAGTATTCTAAGACGGTCTGTGAGCAGCTTTCTGGTACAGACAGAGAGCAGCATTCTAGTACAGACAGAGAGCAGCATTCCAGGACAGACTGAGAGCAGCATTCCAGGACAGACTGAGAGCAGCATTCCAGGACAGACTGAGAGCAGCATTAAAGGACAGACCGAGAGCAGCTTTCTAGGACAGACTGAGAGAAGCTTTCTAGGACAGACTGAGAGAAGCTTTCTATTACAGACTGAGAGCAGCATTCTAGGACAAACTGAGGGAAGCATTCTAGGACAGACTGAGGGAAGCATTTGAAGGCAGTCCAAGAGCAGTATTTGAATAGACACTGAGGGCAGCATGCTAAGACAGACTTAGAGTAGCATTGTAGGACAGACAGAGAGCAGCATTCTAAGTCAGACTGAGAGCAGCATTCTAGGAAAGACTGAGAGCAGCATTCTAAGACAGACTGAAAGCAGCTTTCTAAGACAGACAGAGAGCAGCATTCAAAGACAGACTGAGAGCAGCTTTCTAAGACAGACTGAGAGCAGCATTCCAGGACCGACTGAGAGCAGCATTCCAGGACCGACTGAGAGCAGCATTCCAGGACCGTCTGAGAGCAGCATTCCAGGACCGACTGAGAGCAGCATTCCATTACACACTTAGAGTAGCATTGTCGGACAGACAGAGAGGAGCGTTCCAAGGTAGACTGAGAGCTTCATTGTGACACAGACTGAGATCGGAATTCTAAGAGAGACTGAGAACGGCATTGTGACATAGACTGAGAGCAGTATTGTAAGGTAGACTGCGAGCAGCATGGTAAGTGAGATTGGGAAGAGCGTTCTAAGATTGATAGAGAATTTTTAGGAAGACTGAGAGTATCATTCTAAGGCAAACTGAGAGGAGCCTTCTAAGGCAGACTGACAGCAGCATTCTGAGGCAGACTGACAGCAGCATTCTAGTACAGAGTGCAGCATTCTAGGACAGACTGAGAGCGGCATTCTAAGACAGACTGAGAGCAGCGTTCCAAGACAGACTGAGAGCTGCATTGTGACATAGACTGACAGCAGAATTCTAAGGCAGAATGAGAACTGCATTGTGACATATACTGAGAGCAGCATTACAGGACCGACTGAGAGCAGCATTCCAGGACCGACTGAGAGCAGCATTCCAGGACAGACTGAGAGCAGCATTCCAGGACAGACTGAGAGCAGCATTCCAGGACCGACTGAGAGCAGCATTCCATTACACACTTAGAGTAGCATTGTCGGACAGACAGAGAGGAGCGTTCCAAGGTAGACTGAGAGCTTCATTGTGACACAGACTGAGATCAGAATTCTAAGAGAGACTGAGAACGGCATTGTGACATAGACTGAGAGCAGTATTGTAAGGTAGACTGCGAGCAGCATGGTAAGTGAGATTGGGAAGAGCGTTCTAAGATTGATAGAGAATTTTTAGGCAGACTGAGAGTATCATTCTAAGGCAAACTGAGAGGAGCCTTCTAAGGCAGACTGAGAGCAGCATTCTGAGGCAGACTGACAGCAGCATTCTAGTACAGAGTGCAGCATTCTAGGACAGACTGAGAGCGGCATTCTAAGACTGACATAGTGTAGAATTGTAGGACAGAGAGCAGCGTTCTAAGGCAGACTGAGAGCAGCATTCCAGGACCAACTGAGAGCAGCATTCCAGGACCGACTGAGAGCAGCATTCCAGGACCAACTGAGAGCAGCATTGTCGGACAGACAGAGAGCAGCTTTCTAAGTCAGATTCAGAGCAGCATTTTAGGACAGACTGAGAGCAGCATTCTAAGACAGACTGAGAGCAGCGTTCCAAGACAGACTGAGAGCTTCATTATGACATAGACTGACAGCAGAATTCTAAGGCAGAATGAGAACTGCATTGTGACATATACTGAGAGCAGCATTCCAAGACCGACTGAGAGCAGCATTCCAGGACCGACTGAGAGCAGCGTTCCAGGACTGATTGAGAGCAGCATTCCAGGACCGACTGAGAGCAGCATTCCAGGACAGACTGAGAGCAGCATTCTAGGACAGACTGAGAGCAGCATTGTCGGACAGACAGAGAACAGCGTTCTAAGACAGACTGAGAGCAGCGTTCCAAGAGAGACTGAGAGCTGCATTGTGACACAGACTGAGATCAGAATTCTAAGAGACTGAGGGCTGCATTGTGACATAGACTGACAGCAGAATTCTAAGACAGAATGAGATCTGCATTGTGACATAGACTGAGAGCAGTATTCTAAGGCAGACTGCGAGCAGCATTCTAGGACAGACAGAGAGCAGCATTCTAAATCAGATTCAGTGCAGCATTTTAGGACAGACTGAGAGCAGCATTTTAAGACAGACTGAGAGCAGCGTTCCAAGACAGACTGAGAGCTGCATTGTGACATAGACTGACAGCAGAATTCTAAGGCAGAATGAGAACTGCATTGTGACATATACTGAGAGCAGCATTACAGGACCGACTGAGAGCAGCATTCCAGGACCGACTGAGAGCAGCATTCCAGGACCGACTGAGAGCAGCATTCCAGGACCGACTGAGAGCAGCATTCCAGGACAGACTGAGAGCAGCATTCCAGGACAGACTGAGAGCAGTATTCCAGGACAGACTGAGAGCAGCATTCCAGGACAGACAGAGAACAGCGTTCTAAGACAGACTGAGAGCAGCGTTCCAAGAGAGACTGAGAGCTGCATTGTGACACAGATTGAGATCAGAATTCTAAGAGACTGAGGGCTGCATTGTGACATAGACTGACAGCAGAATTCTAAGACAGAATGAGATCTGCATTGTGACATAGACTGAGAGCAGCATTCTAGAGGTAGACTCTGAGCAGCATGGTAAGTGGAGATTGAGAACAGCGTTCTAAGATTGATAGAGAATTTTTAGGCAGATTGAGAGTATCATTCTAACACAGAGTGAGAGCAGTATTCTAAGATCGTCTGTGAGCAGCATTCTAGGACAGTCTGAGAGCAGTTTTTTAGACAGACTGAGGGAAGCATTTGAACGCAGTCCAAGAGCAGTATTCTAATAGAGACTGAGGGCAGCATTCTAAGACAGACTTAGAGCAGCATTGTAGGAGAGACAGAGAGCAGCATTCTAGGACAGACAGAGAGCAGCATTCTGAGACAGATCTAGAGTAGCATTGCGAGAGAGACAGAGAGCAGCATTCTAATACTGACAGAGAGTAGCGTTCCATGACAGACTGAGAGCTGCATTGTGACACAGACTGCGGTCAGAATTCTAAGACACACGGAGAGCAGCATGGTAAGTGAGATTGAGAAGAGCGTTCTAAGATTGATAGAGAATTTTTAAGCAGACTGAGAGTTTCATTCTAAGACAGACTTAGAGCAGCATTCTAAGACAGATTGAGAGCTGCATTATGACATAGACTGACAGCAGAATTCTAAGAAAGAATGAGAACTGCATTGTGATATACACTGAGAGCAGAATTCTTAGACACACTGAAAGCAGCATGGTAAGTGAGATTGAGAACAGCATTCTATGATTGATAGAGAATTTTTAGGCAGAGTGAGAGTATCATTCTAACACAGAGTGAGAGCAGTATTCTAAGACGGTCTGTGAGCAGCTTTCTGGCACAGACAGAGAGCAGCATTCTAGTACAGACAGAGTGCAGCATTCCAGGACCGACTGAGAGAAGCATTCCAGGACAGACTGAGAGCAGCATTCCAGGACAGACTGAGAGCAGCATTCTAGGACAAACTGAGGGAAGCATTCTAGGACAGACTGAGGGAAGCATTCTAGGACAGACTGAGGGAAGCATTTGAAGGCAGTCCAAGAGCAGTATTCGAATAGACACTGAGGGCAGCATGCTAAGACAGACTTAGAGTAGCATTGTAGGACAGACAGAGAGCAGCATTCTAAGTCAGACTGAGAGCAGCATTCTAGGACAGACTGAGAGCAGCATTCTAAGACAGACTGAGAGCAGCTTTCTAAGACAGACAGAGAGCAGCATTCAAAGACAGACTGAGAGCAGCATTCCAGGACCGACTGAGAGCAGCATTCCAGGACCAACTGAGAGCAGCATTCCAGGACCGACTGAGAGCAGCATTCCATTACACACTTAGAGTAGCATTGTCGGACAGACAGAGAGGATCGTTCCAAGGTAGACTGAGAGCTTCATTGTGACACAGATTGAGATCAGAATTCTAAGAGAGACTGAGAACGGCATTGTGACATAGACTGAGAGCAGTATTGTAAGGTAGACTGCGAGCAGCATGGTAAGTGAGATTGGGAAGAGCGTTCTAAGATTGATAGAGAATTTTTAGGCAGACTGAGAGTATCATTCTAAGGCAAACTGAGAGGAGCCTTCTAAGGCAGACTGAGAGCAGCATTCTGAGGCAGACTGACAGCAGCATTCTAGTACAGAGTGCAGCATTCTAGGACAGACTGAGAGCGGCATTCTAAGACTGACATAGTGTAGAATTGTAGGACAGACAGCAGCGTTCTAAGGCAGACTGAGAGCAGCATTCTAGGACAGACAGAGTGCCGCGTTCCAAGACAGACTGAGAGCTTCATTGTGACACAGACTGAGATCAGAATTCTAAGAGAGACTGAGAGCTGCATTGTGAAATAGGTTGAGCAGTATTCTAAGGCAGACTGCGAGCAGCATTCTAGGACAGACAGAGAGCAGCATTCTAAGACAGACTCAGAGCAGCATTTTAGGACAGACTGAGAGCAGCATTCTAAGACAGACTGAGAGCAGCATTCTAAGACAGACTGAGAGCAGCATTCTAAGACAGACTGAGAGCAGCGTTCCAAGACAGACTGAGAGCTGCATTGTGACATAGACTGACAGCAGAATTCTAAGGCAGAATGAGAACTGCATTGTGACATATACTGAGAGCAGCATTTAAGGACAGACTGAGAGCAGCATTCCAGGACCGACTGAGAGCAGCATTCCAGGACAGACTGAGAGCAGCATTCTAGGACAGACTGAGAGCAGCATTGTCGGACAGACAGAGAACAGCGTTCTAAGACAGACTGAGAGCAGCGTTCCAAGAGAGACTGAGAGCTGCATTGTGACACAGACTGAGATCAGAATTCTAAGAGAGACTGAGGGCTGCATTGTGACATAGACTGACAGCAGAATTCTAAGACTGAATGAGATCTGCATTGTGACATAGACTGAGAGCAGTATTCTAAGGCAGACTGAGAGCAGCATTCTAGGACAGACAGAGAGCAGCATTCTAAATCAGATTCAGAGCAGCATTTTAGGAGAGACTGAGAGCAGCATTTTAAGACAGACTGAGAGCAGCGTTCCAAGACAGACTGAGAGCTGCATTGTGACTTAGACTGACAGCAAAATTCTAAGGCAGAATGAGAACTGCATTGTGACATATACTGAGAGCAGCATTCCAGGACCGACTGAGAGCAGCATTCCAGGTCCGACTGAGATCAGCATTCCAGTACCGACTGAGAGCCGCATTCCAGGACCGACTGAGAGCAGCATTCCAGGACAGACTGAGAGCAGCATTCCAGGACAGACTGAGAGCAGCATTCCAGGACAGACTGAGAGCAGCATTCCAGGACAGACAGAGAACAGCGTTCTAAGACAGACTGAGAGCAGCGTTCCAAGAGAGACTGAGAGCTGCATTGTGACACAGACTGAGATCAGAATTCTAAGAGACTGAGGGCTGCATTGTGACATAGACTGACAGCAGAATTCTAAGACAGAATGAGATCTGCATAGTGACATAGACTGAGAGCAGCATTCTAGAGGTAGACTCTGAGCAGCATGGTAAGTTGAGATTGAGAACAGCGTTCTAAGATTGATAGAGAATTTTTAGGCAGATTGAGAGTATCATTCTAACACAGAGTGAGAGCAGTATTCTAAGATCGTCTGTGAGCAGCATTCTAGGACAGTCTGAGAGCAGTTTTTTAGACAGACTGAGGGAAGCATTTGAACGCAGTCCAAGAGCAGTATCCTAATAGAGACTGAGGGCAGCATTCTAAGACAGACTTAGAGCAGCATTGTAGGAGAGACAGAGAGCAGCATTCTAGGACAGACAGAGAGCAGCATTCTGAGACAGATTTAGAGTAGCATTGCGAGAGAGACAGGGAGCAGTATTCTAATACTGACAGAGAGTAGCGTTCCATGACAGACTGAGAGCTGCATTGTGACACAGACTGCGGTCAGAATTCTAAGACACACGGAGAGCAGAATGGTAAGTGAGATTGAGAAGAGCGTTCTAAGATTGATAGAGAATTTTTAAGCAGACTGAGAGTTTCATTCTAAGACAGAGTTAGAGCAGCATTCTAAGACAGATTGAGAGCTGCATTATGACATAGACTGACAGCAGAATTCTAAGAAAGAATGAGAACTGCATTGTGATATACACTGAGAGCAGAATTCTTAGACACACTGAAAGCAGCATGGTAAGTGAGATTGAGAACAGCATTCTAAGATTGATAGAGAATTTTTAGGCAGAGTGAGAGTATCATTCTAACACAGAGTGAGAGCAGTATTCTAAGACGGTCTGTGAGCAGCTTTCTGGTACAGACAGAGAGCAGCATTCTAGTACAGACAGAGAGCAGCATTCCAGGACAGACTGAGAGCAGCATTCCAGGACAGACTGAGAGCAGCATTCCAGGACAGACTGAGAGCAGCATTAAAGGACAGACCGAGAGCAGCTTTCTAGGACAGACTGAGAGAAGCTTTCTAGGACAGACTGAGAGAAGCTTTCTATTACAGACTGAGAGCAGCATTCTAGGACAAACTGAGGGAAGCATTCTAGGACAGACTGAGGGAAGCATTTGAAGGCAGTCCAAGAGCAGTATTTGAATAGACACTGAGGGCAGCATGCTAAGACAGACTTAGAGTAGCATTGTAGGACAGACAGAGAGCAGCATTCTAAGTCAGACTGAGAGCAGCATTCTAGGAAAGACTGAGAGCAGCATTCTAAGACAGACTGAAAGCAGCTTTCTAAGACAGACAGAGAGCAGCATTCAAAGACAGACTGAGAGCAGCTTTCTAAGACAGACTGAGAGCAGCATTCCAGGACCGACTGAGAGCAGCATTCCAGGACCGACTGAGAGCAGCATTCCAGGACCGTCTGAGAGCAGCATTCCAGGACCGACTGAGAGCAGCATTCCAGGACCGACTGAGAGCTGCATTCCAGGACACACTTAGAGTAGCATTGTCGGACAGACAGAGAGGAGCGTTCCAAGGTAGACTGAGAGCTTCATTGTGACACAGACTGAGATCAGAATTCTAAGAGAGACTGAGAACGGCATTGTGACATAGACTGAGAGCAGTATTGTAAGGTAGACTGCGAGCAGCATGGTAAGTGAGATTGGGAAGAGCGTTCTAAGATTGATAGAGAATTTTTAGGAAGACTGAGAGTATCATTCTAAGGCAAACTGAGAGGAGCCTTCTAAGGCAGACTGAGAGCAGCATTCTGAGGCAGACTGACAGCAGCATTCTAGTACAGAGTGCAGCATTCTAGGACAGACTGAGAGCGGCATTCTAAGACTGACATAGTGTAGCATTGTAGGACAGACAGAGAGCAGCGTTCTAAGGCAGACTGAGAGCAGCATTCCAGGACCGACTGAGAGCAGCATTCCAGCACCGACTGAGAGCTTCATTGTGACACATACTGAGATCAGAATTCTAAGAGAGACTGAGTTCTGCATTGTGAAATAGGTTCAGCAGTATTCTAAGGCAGACTGCGAGCAGCATTCTAGGACAGACAGAGAGCAGCATTCTAAGAGAGACTTAGAGCTGCATTGTGAAATAGGTTCAGCAGTATTCTAAGGCAGACTGCGAGCAGCATTCTAGGACAGACAGAGAGCAGCATTCTAAGACAGACTGAGAGCAGCGTTCCAAGACAGACTGAGAGCTGCATTGTGACATAGACTGACAGCAGAATTCTAAGGCAGAATGAGAACTGCATTGTGACATATACTGAGAGCAGCATTTAAGGACAGACTGAGAGCAGCATTCCAGGACCGACTGAGAGCAGCATTCCAGGACCGACTGAGAGCAGCATTAAAGGACCGTCTGAGAGCAGCATTCCAGGACCGACTGAGAGCAGCATTCCATTACACACTTAGAGTAGCATTGTCGGACAGACAGAGAGGAGCGTTCCAAGGTAGACTGAGAGCTTCATTGTGACACAGACTGAGATCAGAATTCTAAGAGAGACTGAGAACGGCATTGTGACATAGACTGAGAGCAGTATTGTAAGGTAGACTGCGAGCAGCATGGTAAGTGAGATTGGGAAGAGCGTTCTAAGATTGATAGAGAATTTTTAGGAAGACTGAGAGTATCATTCTAAGGCAAACTGAGAGGAGCCTTCTAAGGCAGACTGACAAGAGCATTCTGAGGCAGACTGACAGCAGCATTCTAGTACAGAGTGCAGCATTCTAGGACAGATTGAGAGCGGCATTCTAAGACTGACATAGTGTAGAATTGTAGGACAGAGAGCAGCGTTCTAAGGCAGACTGAGAGCAGCATTCCAGGACAGACTGAGAGCAGCATTCCAGGACCGACTGAGAGCAGCATTCCAGGACCGACTGAGAGCAGCATTCCAGGACAGACTGAGAGCAGCATTCCAGGACCGACTGAGAGCAGCATTCCAGGACCGACTGAGAGCAGCATTCCAGGACAGACTGAGAGCAGAATTGTCGGACAGACAGAGAGAAGCATTCTAAGTCAGATTCAGAGCAGCATTTTAGGACTGACTGAGAGCAGCATTGTAAGACAGACTGAGAGCAGCGTTCCAAGACAGACTGAGAGCTGCATTGTGACATAGACTGACAGCAGAATTCTAAGGCAGAATGAGAACTGCATTGTGACATATACTGAGAGCAGCATTCCAGGACAGACTGAGAGCAGCATTCCAGGACAGACTGAGAGCAGCATTCCAGGACAGACTGAGAGCAGCATTCCAGGACAGACTGAGAGCAGCATTCTAGGACAGACTGAGAGCAGCTTTATAGGACAGACTGAGAGAAGCTTTCTAGGACAGACTGAGGGTAGCATTTGAAGGCAGTCCAAGAGCAGTATTCGAATAGACACTGAGGGCAGCATGCTAAGACAGACTTAGAGTAGAATTGTAGGACAGACAGAGAGCAGCATTCTAGGACAGACTGAGAGCAGCATTCCAGGACAGACTGAGAGCAGCATTCTAAGACAGACTGAGAGCAGCTTTCTAAGACAGACTGAGAGCAGCATTCCAGGACCGACTGAGAGCAGCATTCCAGGACCGACTGAGAGCAGCATTCCAGGACCGACTGAGAGCAGCATTCCATTACACACTTAGAGTAGCATTGTCGGACAGACAGAGTGCCGCGTTCCAAGACAGACTGAGAGCTTCATTGTGAGACAGACTGAGATCAGAATTTTAAGAGAGACTGAGAGCTGCATTGTGACATAGGTTGAGCAGTATTCTAAGGCAGACTGCGAGCAGCATTCTAGGACAGACAGAGAGCAGCATTCTAAGTCAGACTGAGAGCAGCATTCTAGGACAGACTGAGAGCAGCATTCCAGGACAGACTGAGAGCAGCATTCTAAGACAGACTGAGAGCAGCTTTCTAAGACAGACTGAGAGCAGCATTCCAGGACCGACTGAGAGCAGCATTCCAGGACCGACTGAGAGCAGCATTCCAGGACCGACTGAGAGCAGCATTCCAGGACCGACTGAGAGCTGCATTCCTGGACACACTTAGAGTAGCATTGTCGGACAGACAGAGAGGAGCGTTCCAAGGTAGACTGAGAGCTTCATTGTGACACAGACTGAGATCAGAATTCTAAGAGAGACTGAGAACGGCATTGTGACATAGACTGAGAGCAGTATTGTAAGGTAGACTGCGAGCAGCATGGTAAGTGAGATTGGGAAGAGCGTTTTAAGATTGATAGAGAATTTTTAGGCAGACTGAGAGTATCATTCTAAGGCAAACTGAGAGGAGCCTTCTAAGGCAGACTGAGAGCAGCATTCTGAGGCAGACTGACAGCAGCATTCTAGTACAGAGTGCAGCATTCTAGGACAGACTGAGAGCGGCATTCTAAGACTGACATAGTGTAGAATTGTAGGACAGAGAGCAGCGTTCTAAGGCAGACTGAGAGCAGCATTCCAGGACCGACTGAGAGCAGCATTCCAGCACCGACTGAGAGCTTCATTGTGACACATACTGAGATCAGAATTCTAAGAGAGACTGAGAGCTGCATTGTGAAATAGGTTCAGCAGTATTCTAAGGCAGACTGCGAGCAGCATTCTAGGACAGACAGAGAGCAGCATTCTAAGACAGACTGAGAGCAGCGTTCCAAGACAGACTGAGAGCTGCATTGTGACATAGACTGACAGCAGAATTCTAAGGCAGAATGAGAACTGCATTGTGACATATACTGAGAGCAGCATTTAAGGACAGACTGAGAGCAGCATTCCAGGACCGACTGAGAGGAGCATTCCAGGACAGACTGAGAGCAGCATTCCAGGACAAACTGAGAGCACCATTCTAGGACAGACTGAGAGCAGCATTGTCGGACAGACAGAGAACAGCGTTCTAAGGCAGACTGGGAGCAGCCTTCCAAGAGAGACTGAGAGCTGCATTGTGACACCTACTGTGATCAGAATTCTAAGAGAGACTGAGGGCTGCATTGTGACATAGACTGACAGCAGTATTCTAGAGGTAGACTCTTAGCAGCATGGTAAGTTGAGATTGAGAACAGCGTTCTAAGATTGATAGAGAATTTTTAGGCAGATTGAGAGTATCATTCTAACACAGAGTGAGAGCAGTATTCTAAGATCGTCTGTGAGCAGCATTCTAGGACAGACTGAGAGCAGTTTTTTAGACAGACTGAGGGAAGCATTTGAACGCAGTCCAAGAGCAGTATTCTAATAGAGACTGAGGGCAGCATTCTAAGACAGACTTAGAGCAGCATTGTAGGAGAGACAGAGAGCAGCATTCTAGGACAGACAGAGAGCAGCATTCTGAGACAGATTTAGAGTAGCATTGCGAGAGAGACAGGGAGCAGCATTCTAATACTGACAGAGAGTAGCGTTCCATGACAGACTGAGAGCTGCATTGTGACATAGACTGACAGCAGAATTGTAAGAAAGAATGAGAACTGCATTGTGACATACACTGAGAGCAGAATTCTTTGACACTGGGAGCAGCATGGTAAGTGAGATTGAGAAGAGCGTTCTAAGATTGATAGAGAATTTTTAGGCAGAGTGAGAGTATCATTCTAACACAGAGTGAGAGCAGTATTCTAAGACGGTCTGTGAGCAGCTTTCTGGTACAGACAGAGAGCAGCATTCTAGTACAGACAGAGTGCAGCATTCTAGGACAGACTGAGAGCAGCATTCTAGGACAGACTTAGAGTAGCATTGTCGGACAGACAGAGAGGAGCATTCCAAGGTAGACTGAGAGCTTCATTGTGACACAGACTGAGATCAGAATTCTAAGAGAGACTGAGAACGGCATTGTGACATAGACTGAGAGCAGTATTGTAAGGTAGACTGCGAGCAGCATGGTAAGTGAGATTGGGAAGAGCGTTCTAAGATTGATAGAGAATTTTTAGGCAGACTGAGAGTATCATTCTAAGGCAAACTGAGAGGAGCCTTCTAAGGCAGACTGAGAGCAGCATTCTGAGGCAGACTAACAGCAGCATTCTAGTACAGAGTGCAGCATTCTAGGACAGACTGAGAGCGGCATTCTAAGACTGACATAGTGTAGCATTGTAGGACAGACAGAGCGCAGCGTTCTAAGGCAGACTGAGAGCAGCATTCCAGGACAGACTGAGAGCAGCATTGCAGCACCGACTGAGAGCAGCATTCCAGGACCGACTGAGAGCAGCATTCCAGGACCGACTGAGAGCAGCATTCCAGGACCGACTGAGAGCAGCATTACAGGACCGACTGAGAGCAGCATTCCAGGACAGACTGAGAGCAGAATTGTCGGACAGACAGAGAGAAGCATTCTAAGTCAGATTCAGAGCAGCATTTTAGGACAGACTGAGAGCAGCATTGTAAGACAGACTGAGAGCAGCGTTCCAAGACAGACTGAGAGCTGCATTGTGACATAGACTGACAGCAGAATTCTAAGGCAGAATGAGAACTGCATTGTGACATATACTGAGAGCAGCATTCCAGGACAGACTGAGAGCAGCATTCCAGGACAGACTGAGAGCAGCATTCCAGGACAGACTGAGAGCAGCATTCCAGGACCGACTGAGAGCAGCATTCTAGGACAGACTGAGAGCAGCTTTATAGGACAGACTGAGAGAAGCTTTCTAGGACAGACTGAGAGCAGCATTCTAGGACAAACTGAGGGAAGCATTCTAGGACAGACTGAGGGAAGCATTTGAAGGCAGTCCAAGAGCAGTATTCGAATAGACACTGAGGGCAGCATGCTAAGACAGACTTAGAGTAGAATTGTAGGACAGACAGAGAGCAGCATTCTAGGACAGACTGAGAGCAGCATTCCAGGACAGACTGAGAGCAGCATTCTAAGACAGACTGAGAGAAGCTTTCTAAGACAGACTGAGAGCAGAATTCCAGGACCGACTGAGAGCAGCATTCCAGGACCGACTGTGAGCAGCATTCCAGGACCGACTGAGAGTAGCATTCCAGGACCGACTGAGAGCAGCATTCCATTACACACTTAGAGTAGCATTGTCGGACAGACAGAGTGCCGCATTCCAAGACAGACTGAGAGCTTCATTGTGAGACAGACTGAGATCAGAATTTTAAGAGAGACTGAGAGCTGCATTGTGACATAGGTTGAGCAGTATTCTAAGGCAGACTGCGAGCAGCATTCTAGGACAGACAGAGAGCAGCATTCTAAGTCAGACTGAGAGCAGCATTCTAGGACAGACTGAGAGCAGCATTCCAGGACAGACTGAGAGCAGCACTCTAAGACAGACTGAGAGCAGCTTTCTAAGACAGACTGAGAGCAGCATTCCAGGACCGACTGAGAGCAGCATTCCAGGACCGACTGAGAGCAGCATTCCAGGACCGACTGAGAGCAGCATTCCAGGACCGACTGAGAGCAGCATTCCAGGACACACTTAGAGTAGCATTGTCGGACAGACAGAGAGGAGCGTTCCAAGGTAGACTGAGAGCTTCATTGTGACACAGACTGAGATCAGAATTCTAAGAGAGACTGAGAACGGCATTGTGACATAGACTGAGAGCAGTATTGTAAGGTAGACTGCGAGCAGCATGGTAAGTGAGATTGGGAAGAGCGTTTTAAGATTGATAGAGAATTTTTAGGCAGACTGAGAGTATCATTCTAAGGCAAACTGAGAGGAGCCTTCTAAGGCAGACTGAGAGCAGCATTCTGAGGCAGACTGACAGCAGCATTCTAGTACAGAGTGCAGCATTCTAGGACAGACTGAGAGCGGCATTCTAAGACTGACATAGTGTAGAATTGTAGGACAGAGAGCAGCATTCTAAGGCAGACTGAGAGCAGCATTCCAGGACCGACTGAGAGCAGCATTCCAGCACCGACTGAGAGCTTCATTGTGACACATACTGAGATCAGAATTCTAAGAGAGACTGAGAGCTGCATTGTGAAATAGGTTCAGCAGTATTCTAAGGCAGACTGCGAGCAGCATTCTAGGACAGACAGAGAGCAGCATTCTAAGACAGACTGAGAGCAGCGTTCCAAGACAGACTGAGAGCTGCATTGTGACATAGACTGACAGCAGAATTCTAAGGCAGAATGAGAACTGCATTGTGACATATACTGAGAGCAGCATTTAAGGACAGACTGAGAGCAGCATTCCAGGACCGACTGAGAGGAGCATTCCAGGACAGACTGAGAGCACCATTCTAGGACAGACTGAGAGCAGCATTGTCGGACAGACAGAGAACAGCGTTCTAAGGCAGACTGGGAGCAGCCTTCCAAGAGAGACTGAGAGCTGCATTGTGACACCTACTGTGATCAGAATTCTAAGAGAGACTGAGGGCTGCATTGTGACATAGACTGACAGCAGTATTCTAGAGGTAGACTCTTAGCAGCATGGTAAGTTGATATTGAGAACAGCGTTCTAAGATTGATAGAGAATTTTTAGGCAGATTGAGAGTGTCATTCTAACACAGAGTGAGAGCAGTATTCTAAGATCGTCTGTGAGCAGCATTCTAGGACAGACTGAGAGCAGTTTTTTAGACAGACTGAGGGAAGCATTTGAACGCAGTCCAAGAGCAGTATTCTAATAGAGACTGAGGGCAGCATTCTAAGACAGACTTAGAGCAGCATTGTAGGAGAGACAGAGAGCAGCATTCTAGGACAGACAGAGAGCAGCATTCTGAGACAGATTTAGAGTAGCATTGCGAGAGAGACAGGGAGCAGCATTCTAATACTGACAGAGAGTAGCGTTCCATGACAGACTGAGAGCTGCATTGTGACATAGACTGACAGCAGAATTCTAAGAAAGAATGAGAACTGCATTGTGACATACACTGAGAGCAGAATTCTTTGACACTGGGAGCAGCATGGTAAGTGAGATTGAGAAGAGCGTTCTAAGATTGATAGAGAATTTTTAGGCAGAGTGAGAGTATCATTCTAACACAGAGTGAGAGCAGTATTCTAAGACGGTCTGTGAGCAGCTTTCTGGTACAGACAGAGAGCAGCATTCTAGTACAGACAGAGTGCAGCATTCTAGGACAGACTGAGAGCAGCATTCTAGGACAGACTTAGAGTAACATTGTCGGACAGACAGAGAGGAGCATTCCAAGGTAGACTGAGAGCTTCATTGTGACACAGACTGAGATCAGAATTCTAAGAGAGACTGAGAACGGCATTGTGACATAGACTGAGAGCAGTATTCTAAGGTAGACTGCGAGCAGAATGGTAAGTGAGATTGGGAAGAGCGTTCTAAGATTGATAGAGAATTTTTAGGCAGACTGAGAGTATCATTCTAAGGCAAACTGAGAGGAGCCTTCTAAGGCAGACTGAGAGCAGCATTCTGAGGCAGACTAACAGCAGCATTCTAGTACAGAGTGCAGCATTCTAGGACAGACTGAGAGCGGCATTCTAAGACTGACATAGTGTAGCATTGTAGGACAGACAGAGAGCAGCGTTCTAAGGCAGACTGAGAGCAGCATTCCAGGACAGACTGAGAGCAGCATTGCAGCACTGACTGAGAGCAGCATTCCAGGACCGACTGAGAGCAGCATTCCAGGACAGACTGAGAGCAGCATTCCAGGACCGACTGAGAGCAGCATTCCAGGACCGACTGAGAGCAGCATTCCAGGACCGACTGAGAGCAGCATTCCAGGACAGACTGAGTGCAGAATTGTCGGACAGACAGAGAGAAGCATTCTAAGTCAGATTCAGAGCAGCATTTTAGGACAGACTGAGAGCAGCATTGTAAGACAGACTGAGAGCAGCGTTCCAAGACAGACTGAGAGCTGCATTGTGACATAGACTGACAGCAGAATTCTAAGGCAGAATGAGAACTGCATTGTGACATATACTGAGAGCAGCATTCCAGGACAGACTGAGAGCAGCATTCCAGGACAGACTGAGAGCAGCATTCCAGGACAGACTGAGAGCAGCATTCCAGGACAGACTGAGAGCAGCATTCCAGGACAGACTGAGAGCAGCATTCTAGGACAGACTGAGAGCAGCTTTATAGGACAGACTGAGAGAAGCTTTCTAGGACAGACTGAGAGCAGCATTCTAGGACAAACTGAGGGAAGCATTCTAGGACAGACTGAGGGAAGCATTTGAAGGCAGTCCAAGAGCAGTATTCGAATAGACACTGAGGGCAGCATGCTAAGACAGACTTAGAGTAGAATTGTAGGACAGACAGAGAGCAGCATTCTAGGACAGACTGAGAGCAGCATTCCAGGACAGACTGAGAGCAGCATTCTAAGACAGACTGAGAGCAGCATTCTAAGACAGACTGAGAGCAGCATTCCAGGACCGACTGAGAGCAGCATTCCAGGACCGACTGAGAGCACCATTCCAGGACCGACTGAGAGCAGCATTCCAGGACCGACTGAGAGCAGCATTCCATTACACACTTAGAGTAGCATTGTCGGACAGACAGAGTGCCGCGTTCCAAGACAGACTGAGAGCTTCATTGTGAGACAGACTGAGATCAGAATTTTAAGAGAGACTGAGAGCTGCATTGTGACATAGGTTGAGCAGTATTCTAAAGCAGACTGCGAGCAGCATTCTAGGACAGACAGAGAGCAGCATTCTAAGTCAGACTGAGAGCAGCATTCTAGGACAGACTGAGAGCAGCATTCCAGGACAGACTGAGAGCAGCATTCTAAGACAGACTGAGAGCAGCTTTCTAAGACAGACTGAGAGCAGCATTCCAGGACCGACTGAGAGCAGCATTCCAGGACCGACTGAGAGCAGCATTCCAGGACCGACTGAGAGCAGCATTCCAGGACCGACTGAGAGCAGCATTCCAGGACACACTTAGAGTAGCATTGTCGGACAGACAGAGAGGAGCGTTCCAAGGTAGACTGAGAGCTTCATTGTGACACAGACTGAGATCGGAATTCTAAGAGAGACTGAGAACGGCATTGTGGCATAGACTGAGAGCAGTATTGTAAGGTAGACTGCGAGCAGCATGGTAAGTGAGATTGGGAAGAGCGTTTTAAGATTGATAGAGAATTTTTAGGCAGACTGAGAGTATCATTCTAAGGCAAACTGAGAGGAGCCTTCTAAGGCAGACTGAGAGCAGCATTCTGAGGCAGACTGACAGCAGCATTCTAGTACAGAGTGCAGCATTCTAGGACAGACTGAGAGCGGCATTCTAAGACTGACATAGTGTAGAATTGTAGGACAGAGAGCAGCGTTCTAAGGCAGACTGAGAGCAGCATTCCAGGACCGACTGAGAGCAGCATTCCAGCACCGACTGAGAGCTTCATTGTGACACATACTGAGATCAGAATTCTAAGAGAGACTGAGAGCTGCATTGTGAAATAGGTTCAGCAGTATTCTAAGGCAGACTGCGAGCAGCATTCTAGGACAGACAGAGAGCAGCATTCTAAGACAGACTGAGAGCAGCGTTCCAAGACAGACTGAGAGCTGCATTGTGACATAGACTGACAGCAGAATTCTAAGGCAGAATGAGAACTGCATTGTGACATATACTGAGAGCAGCATTTAAGGACAGACTGAGAGCAGCATTCCAGGACCGACTGAGAGGAGCATTCCAGGACAGACTGAGAGCAGCATTCCAGGACAAACTGAGAGCACCATTCTAGGACAGACTGAGAGCAGCATTGTCGGACAGACAGAGAACAGCGTTCTAAGGCAGACTGGGAGCAGCCTTCCAAGAGAGACTGAGAGCTGCATTGTGACACCTACTGTGATCAGAATTCTAAGAGAGACTGAGGGCTGCATTGTGACATAGACTGACAGCAGTATTCTAGAGGTAGACTCTTAGCAGCATGGTAAGTTGAGATTGAGAACAGCGTTCTAAGATTGATAGAGAATTTTTAGGCAGATTGAGAGTATCATTCTAACACAGAGTGAGAGCAGTATTCTAAGATCGTCTGTGAGCAGCATTCTAGGACAGACTGAGAGCAGTTTTTTAGACAGACTGAGGGAAGCATTTGAACGCAGTCCAAGAGCAGTATTCTAATAGAGACTGAGGGCAGCATTCTAAGACAGACTTAGAGCAGCATTGTAGGAGAGACAGAGAGCAGCATTCTAGGACAGACAGAGAGCAGCATTCTGAGACAGATTTAGAGTAGCATTGCGAGAGAGACAGGGAGCAGCATTCTAATACTGACAGAGAGCAGCATTCCAGGACCGACTGAGAGCAGCATTCCAAGACAAACTGAGAGCACCATTCTAGGACAGACTGAGAGCAGCATTGTCGGACAGACAGAGAACAGCGTTCTAAGGCAGACTGGGAGCAGCCTTCCAAGAGAGACTGAGAGCTGCATTGTGACACCTACTGTGATCAGAATTCTAAGAGAGACTGAGGGCTGCATTGTGACATAGACTGACAGCAGTATTCTAGAGGTAGACTCTTAGCAGCATGGTAAGTTGAGATTGAGAACAGCGTTCTAAGATTGATAGAGAATTTTTAGGCAGATTGAGAGTATCATTCTAACACAGAGTGAGAGCAGTATTCTAAGATCGTCTGTGAGCAGCATTCTAGGACAGTCTGAGAGCAGTTTTTTAGACAGACTGAGGGAAGCATTTGAACGCAGTCCAAGAGCAGTATTCTAATAGAGACTGAGGGCAGCATTCTAAGACAGACTTAGAGCAGCATTGCAGGAGAGACAGAGAGCAGCATTCTAGGACAGACAGAGAGCAGCATTCTGAGACAGATTTAGAGTAGCATTGCGATAGAGACAGGGAGCAGCATTCTAATACTGACAGAGAGTAGCGTTCCATGACAGACTGAGAGCTGCATTGTGACATAGACTGACAGCAGAATTCTAAGAAAGAATGAGAACTGCATTGTGACATACACTGAGAGCAGAATTCTTTGACACTGGGAGCAGCATGGTAAGTGAGATTGAGAAGAGCGTTCTAAGATTGATAGAGAATTTTTAGGCAGAGTGAGAGTATCATTCTAACACAGAGTGAGAGCAGTATTCTAAGACGGTCTGTGAGCAGCTTTCTGGTACAGACAGAGAGCAGCATTCTAGTACAGACAGAGTGCAGCATTCTAGGACAGACTGAGAGCAGCATTCTAGGACAGACTTAGAGTAACATTGTCGGACAGACAGAGAGGAGCATTCCAAGGTAGACTGAGAGCTTCATTGTGACACAGACTGAGATCAGAATTCTAAGAGAGACTGAGAACGGCATTGTGACATAGACTGAGAGCAGTATTGTAAGGTAGACTGCGAGCAGAATGGTAAGTGAGATTGGGAAGAGCGTTCTAAGATTGATAGAGAATTTTTAGGCAGACTGAGAGTATCATTCTAAGGCAAACTGAGAGGAGCCTTCTAAGGCAGACTGAGAGCAGCATTCTGAGGCAGACTAACAGCAGCATTCTAGTACAGAGTGCAGCATTCTAGGACAGACTGAGAGCGGCATTCTAAGACTGACATAGTGTAGCATTGTAGGACAGACAGAGAGCAGCGTTCTAAGGCAGACTGAGAGCAGCATTCCAGGACAGACTGAGAGCAGCATTGCAGCACTGACTGAGAGCAGCATTCCAGGACCGACTGAGAGCAGCATTCCAGGACAGACTGAGAGCAGCATTCCAGGACCGACTGAGAGCAGCATTCCAGGACCGACTGAGAGCAGCATTCCAGGACAGACTGAGTGCAGAATTGTCGGACAGACAGAGAGAAGCATTCTAAGTCAGATTCAGAGCAGCATTTTAGGACAGACTGAGAGCAGCATTGTAAGACAGACTGAGAGCAGCGTTCCAAGACAGACTGAGAGCTGCATTGTGACATAGACTGACAGCAGAATTCTAAGGCAGAATGAGAACTGCATTGTGACATATACTGAGAGCAGCATTCCAGGACAGACTGAGAGCAGCATTCCAGGACAGACTGAGAGCAGCATTCCAGGACAGACTGAGAGCAGCATTCCAGGACAGACTGAGAGCAGCATTCCAGGACAGACTGAGAGCAGCATTCTAGGACAGACTGAGAGCAGCTTTATAGGACAGACTGAGAGAAGCTTTCTAGGACAGACTGAGAGCAGCATTCTAGGACAAACTGAGGGAAGCATTCTAGGACAGACTGAGGGAAGCATTTGAAGGCAGTCCAAGAGCAGTATTCGAATAGACACTGAGGGCAGCATGCTAAGACAGACTTAGAGTAGAATTGTGGGACAGACAGAGAGCAGCATTCTAGGACAGACTGAGAGCAGCATTCCAGGACAGACTGAGAGCAGCATTCTAAGACAGACTGAGAGAAGCTTTCTAAGACAGACTGAGAGCAGCATTCCAGGACCGACTGAGAGCAGCATTCCAGGACCGACTGAGAGCAGCATTCCAGGACCGACTGAGAGCAGCATTCCAGGACCGACTGAGAGCAGCATTCCATTACACACTTAGAGTAGCATTGTCGGACAGACAGAGTGCCGCGTTCCAAGACAGACTGAGAGCTTCATTGTGAGACAGACAGAGATCAGAATTTTAAGAGAGACTGAGAGCTGCATTGTGACATAGGTTGAGCAGTATTCTAAGGCAGACTGCGAGCAGCATTCTAGGACAGACAGAGAGCAGCATTCTAAGTCAGACTGAGAGCAGCATTCTAGGACAGACTGAGAGCAGCATTCCAGGACAGACTGAGAGCAGCATTCTAAGACAGACTGAGAGCAGCTTTCTAAGACAGACTGAGAGCAGCATTCCAGGACCGACTGAGAGCAGCATTCCAGGACCGACTGAGAGCAGCATTCCAGGACCGACTGAGAGCAGCATTCCAGGACCGACTGAGAGCAGCATTCCAGGACACACTTAGAGTAGCATTGTCGGACAGACAGACAGAAACTTTCCAAGGTAGACTGAGAGCTTCATTGTGACACAGACTGAGATCAGAATTCTAAGAGAGACTGAGAACGGCATTGTGACATAGACTGAGAGCAGTATTGTAAGGTAGACTGCGAGCAGCATGGTAAGTGAGATTGGGAAGAGCGTTTTAAGATTGATAGAGAATTTTTAGGCAGACTGAGAGTATCATTCTAAGGCAAACTGAGAGGAGCCTTCTAAGGCAGACTGAGAGCAGCATTCTGAGGCAGACTGACAGCAGCATTCTAGTACAGAGTGCAGCATTCTAGGACAGACTGAGAGCGGCATTCTAAGACTGACATAGTGTAGAATTGTAGGACAGAGAGCAGCGTTCTAAGGCAGACTGAGAGCAGCATTCCAGGACCGACTGAGAGCAGCATTCCAGCACCGACTGAGAGCTTCATTGTGACACATACTGAGATCAGAATTCTAAGAGAGACTGAGAGCTGCATTGTGACATAGGTTCAGCAGTATTCTAAGGCAGACTGCGAGCAGCATTCTAGGACAGACAGAGAGCAGCATTCTAAGACAGACTGAGAGCAGCGTTCCAAGACAGACTGAGAGCTGCATTGTGACATAGACTGACAGCAGAATTCTAAGGCAGAATGAGAACTGCATTGTGACATATACTGAGAGCAGCATTTAAGGACAGACTGAGAGCAGCATTCCAGGACCGACTGAGAGGAGCATTCCAGGACAGACTGAGAGCAGCATTCCAGGACAAACTGAGAGCACCATTCTAGGACAGACTGAGAGCAGCATTGTCGGACAGACAGAGAACAGCGTTCTAAGGCAGACTGGGAGCAGCCTTCCAAGAGAGACTGAGAGCTGCATTGTGACACCTACTGTGATCAGAATTCTAAGAGAGACTGAGGGCTGCATTGTGACATAGACTGACAGCAGTATTCTAGAGGTAGACTCTTAGCAGCATGGTAAGTTGAGATTGAGAACAGCGTTCTAAGATTGATAGAGAATTTTTAGGCAGATTGAGAGTATCATTCTAACACAGAGTGAGAGCAGTATTCTAAGATCGTCTGTGAGCAGCATTCTAGGACAGACTGAGAGCAGTTTTTTAGACAGACTGAGGGAAGCATTTGAACGCAGTCCAAGAGCAGTATTCTAATAGAGACTGAGGGCAGCATTCTAAGACAGACTTAGAGCAGCATTGTAGGAGAGACAGAGAGCAGCATTCTAGGACAGACAGAGAGCAGCATTCTGAGACAGATTTAGAGTAGCATTGCGAGAGAGACAGGGAGCAGCATTCTAATACTGACAGAGAGCAGCATTCCAGGACCGACTGAGAGCAGCATTCCAAGACAAACTGAGAGCACCATTCTAGGACAGACTGAGAGCAGCATTGTCGGACAGACAGAGAACAGCGTTCTAAGGCAGACTGGGAGCAGCCTTCCAAGAGAGACTGAGAGCTGCATTGTGACACCTACTGTGATCAGAATTCTAAGAGAGACTGAGGGCTGCATTGTGACATAGACTGACAGCAGTATTCTAGAGGTAGACTCTTAGCAGCATGGTAAGTTGAGATTGAGAACAGCGTTCTAAGATTGATAGAGAATTTTTAGGCAGATTGAGAGTATCATTCTAACACAGAGTGAGAGCAGTATTCTAAGATCGTCTGTGAGCAGCATTCTAGGACAGTCTGAGAGCAGTTTTTTAGACAGACTGAGGGAAGCATTTGAACGCAGTCCAAGAGCAGTATTCTAATAGAGACTGAGGGCAGCATTCTAAGACAGACTTAGAGCAGCATTGTAGGAGAGACAGAGAGCAGCATTCTAGTACAGACAGAGAGCAGCATTCTGAGACAGATTTAGAGTAGCATTGCGAGAGAGACAGGGAGCAGCATTCTAATACTGACAGAGAGTAGCGTTCCATGACAGACTGAGAGCTGCATTGTGACATAGACTGACAGCAGAATTGTAAGAAAGAATGAGAACTGCATTGTGACATACACTGAGAGCAGAATTCTTTGACACTGGGAGCAGCATGGTAAGTGAGATTGAGAAGAGCGTTCTAAGATTGATAGAGAATTTTTAGGCAGAGTGAGAGTATCATTCTAACACAGAGTGAGAGCAGTATTCTAAGACGGTCTGTGAGCAGCTTTCTGGTACAGACAGAGAGCAGCATTCTAGTACAGACAGAGTGCAGCATTCTAGGACAGACTGAGAGCAGCATTCTAGGACAGACTTAGAGTAGCATTGTCGGACAGACAGAGAGGAGCATTCCAAGGTAGACTGAGAGCTTCATTGTGACACAGACTGAGATCAGAATTCTAAGAGAGACTGAGAACGGCATTGTGACATAGACTGAGAGCAGTATTGTAAGGTAGACTGTGAGCAGCATGGTAAGTGAGATTGGGAAGAGCGTTCTAAGATTGATAGAGAATTTTTAGGCAGACTGAGAGTATCATTCTAAGGCAAACTGAGAGGAGCCTTCTAAGGCAGACTGAGAGCAGCATTCTGAGGCAGACTAACAGCAGCATTCTAGTACAGAGTGCAGCATTCTAGGACAGACTGAGAGCGGCATTCTAAGACTGACATAGTGTAGCATTGTAGGACAGATAGAGAGCAGCGTTCTAAGGCAGACTGAGAGCAGCATTCCAGGACAGACTGAGAGCAGCATTCCAGGACAGACTGAGAGCAGCATTCCAGGACCGACTGAGAGCAGCATTCCAGGACAGACTGAGAGCAGCATTCCAGGACAGACTGAGAGCAGCTTTCTAGGACAGACTGAGAGCAGCTTTATAGGACAGACTGAGAGAAGCTTTCTAGGACAGACTGAGAGCAGAATTGTCGGACAGACAGAAAGAAGCATTCTAAGTCAGATTCAGAGCAGCATTTTAGGACAGACTGAGAGCAGCATTGTAAGACAGACTGAGAGCAGCGTTCCAAGACAGACTGAGAGCTGCATTGTGACATAGACTGACAGCAGAATTCTAAGGCAGAATGAGAACTGCATTGTGACATATACTGAGAGCAGCATTCCAGGACAGACTGAGAGCAGCATTCCAGGACAGACTGAGAGCAGCATTCCAGGACAGACTGAGAGCAGCATTCCAGGACAGACTGAGAGAAGCTATCTAGGACAGGCTGAGAGCAGCTTTCTAGGACAGACTGAGAGCAGCTTTCTAGGACAGACTGAGAGCAGCTTTCTAGGACAGACTGAGAGCAGCATTCTAGGACAAACTGAAGGAAGCATTCTAGGACAGACTGAGGGAAGCATTTGAAGGCTGTCCAAGAGCAGTATTCAAATAGACACTGAGGGCAGCATGCTAAGACAGACTTAGAGTAGCATTGTAGGGCAGACAGAGAGCAGCATTCTAAGTCAGACTGAGAGCAGCATTCCAGGACAGACTGAGAGCAGCATTCCAGGACAGACTGAGAGCAGCATTCCAGGACAGACTGAGAGCAGCATTCCAGGACAGACTGAGAGCAGCTTTCTAGGACAGACTGAGAGCAGCTTTATAGGACAGACTGAGAGAAGCTTTCTAGGACAGACTGAGAGCAGCATTCTAGGACAAACTGAGGGAAGCATTCTAGGACAGACTGAGGGAAGCATTTGAAGGCAGTCCAAGAGCAGTATTCGAATAGACACTGAGTGCAGCATGCTAAGACAGACTTAGAGTAGAATTGTAGGACAGACAGAGAGCAGCATTCTAGGACAGACTGAGAGCAGAATTCCAGGACAGACTGAGAGCAGCATTCTAAGACAGACTGAGAGAAGCTTTCTAAGACAGACTGAGAGCAGCATTCCAGTACCGACTGAGAGCAGCATTCCAGGACCGACTGAGAGCAGCATTCTAGGACCGACTGAGAGCAGCATTCCAGAACCGACTGAGAGCAGAATTCCAGGACACACTTAGAGTAGCATTGTTGGACAGACAGAGAGGAGCGTTCCAAAGTAGACTGAGAGCTTCATTGTGACACAGACTGAGATCAGAATTTTAAGAGAGACTGAGAGCTGCATTGTGACATAGGTTGAGCAGTATTCTAAGGCAGACTGCGAGCAGCATTCTAGGACAGACAGAGAGCAGCATTCTAAGACAGACTCAGAGCAGCATTTTAGGACAGACTGAGAGCAGCATTCTAAGACAGACTGAGAGCAGCGTTCCAAGACAGACTGAGGGCTGCATTGTGACATTGATTGACAGCAAAATTCTAAGGCAGAATGAGAACTGCATTGTGACATATACTAAGAGCAGCATTCCAGGACAGACTGAGAGCAGCATTCCAGGACAGACTGAGAGCAGCATTCCAGGTCAGACTGAGAGCAGCATTCCAGGACAGACTGAGAGCAGCATTTCAGGACCTACTGAGAGCAGCGTTCCAGGACCGACTGAGAACAGCATTCCAGAACTGACTGAGAGCAGCATTCTAAGCAGACTGAGAGCAGCGTTCCAAGAGAGACTGAGAGCTGCATTGTGACACAGACTGAGATCAGAATTCTAAGAGACTGAGGGCTGCATTGTGACATAGACTGACAGCAGAATTCTATGAGATCTGCATTGTGACATAGACTGAGAGCAGCATTCTAGAGGTAGACTCTGAGCAGCATGGTAAGTTGAGATTGAGAACAGCGTTCTAAGATTGATAGAGAATTTTTAGGCAGATTGAGAGTATCATTCTAACACAGAGTGAGAGCAGTATTCTAAGATCGTCTGTGAGCAGCATTCTAGGACAGTCTGAGAGCAGTTTTTTAGACAGACTGAGGGAAGCATTTGAACGCAGTCCAAGAGCAGTATTCTAATAGAGACTGAGGGCAGCATTCTAAGACAGACTTAGAGCAGCATTGCAGGAGAGACAGAGAGCAGCATTCTGAGACAGATCTAGAGTAGCATTGCGAGAGAGACAGAGAGCAGCATTCTAATACTGACAGAGAGTAGCGTTCCATGACAGACTGAGAGCTGCATTGTGACACAGACTGCGGTCAGAATTCTTAGACACACTGAGAGCAGCATGGTAAGTGAGATTGAGAAGAGCGTTCTAAGATTGATAGAGAATTTTTAAGCAGACTGAGAGTTTCATTCTAAGACAGAGTTAGAGCAGCATTCTAAGACAGATTGAGAGCTGCATTATGACATAGACTGACAGCAGAATTCTAAGAAAGAATGAGAACTGCATTGTGATATACACTGAGAGCAGAATTCTTAGACACACTGAGAGCAGCATGGTAAGTGAGATTGAGAACAGCATTCTAAGATTGATAGAGAATTTTTAGGCAGAGTGAGAGTATCATTCTAACACAGAGTGAGAGCAGTATTCTAAGACGGTCTGTGAGCAGCTTTCGGGTACAGACAGAGAGCAGCATTCTAGTACAGACAGAGTGCAGCATTCCAGGAGAGACTGAGAGCAGCATTCCAGGACAGACTGAGAGCAGCATTCCAGGACAGACTGAGAGCAGCATTCCAGGACAGACTGAGAGCAGCATTCCAGGACAGACTGAGAGCAGCTTTCAAGGACAGACTGAGAGCAGCTTTCTAGGACAGACTGGGAGAAGCTTTCTAGGACAGACTGAGAGCAGCATTCTAGGAAAAACTGAGGGAAGCATTCTAGGACAGACTGAGGGAAGCATTTGAAGGCAGTCCAAGAGCAGTATTCGAATAGACACTGAGGGCAGCATGCTAAGACAGACTTAGAGTAGCATTGTAGGGCAGACAGAGAGCAGCATTCTAAGTCAGACTGTGAGCAGCAATCTAGGAGAGACTGAGAGCAGCATTCTAGGACAGACTGAGAGCAGCATTCCAGGACAGACTGAGAGCAGCATTCCAGGACAGACTGAGAGCAGCATTCCAGGAGAGACTGAGAGCAGTTTTCTAGGACAGACTGAGAGCAGCTTTCTAGGACAGACTGAGAGAAGCTTTCTTGGACAGACTGAGAGCAGCATTCTAGGACAAACTGAGGGAAGCATTTTAGGACAGACTGAGGGAAGCATTTGAAGGCAGTCCAAGAGCAGTATTCGAATAGACACTGAGTGCAGCATGCTAAGACAGACTTAGAGTAGCATTGTAGGACAGACAGAGAGCAGCATTCCAGGACCGACTGAGAGCAGCATTCCAGGACCGACTGAGAGCAGCATTCCAGGACCGACTGAGAGCAGCCTTCTAGGACAGACTGGGAGTGCATTGTCTCACAGACAGAGAACAGCGTTCTAAGACAGACTGAGAGCAGCGTTCCAAGAGAGACTGAGAGCTGCATTGTGACACAGACTGAGATCAGAATTCTAAGAGACTGAGGGCTGCATTGTGACATAGACTGACAGCAGAATTCTAAGACAGAATGAGATCTGCATTGTGACATAGACTGAGAGCAGCATTCTAGAGGTAGACTCTGAGCAGCATGGTAAGTTGAGATTGAGAACAGCGTTCTAAGATTCATAGAGAATTTTTAGGCAGATTGAGAGTATCATTCTAACACAGAGTGAGAGCAGTATTCTAAGATCGTCTGTGAGCAGCATTCTAGGACAGTCTGGGAGCAGTTTTTTAGACAGACTGAGGGAAGCATTTGAACGCAGTCCAAGAGCAGTATTCTAATAGAGACTGAGGGCAGCATTCTAAGACAGACTTAGAGCAGCATTGCAGGAGAGACAGAGAGCAGCATTCTGAGACAGATCTAGAGTAGCATTGCGAGAGAGACAGAGAGCAGCATTCTAATACTGACAGAGAGTAGCGTTCCATGACAGACTGAGAGCTGCATTGTGACACAGACTGCGGTCAGAATTCTTAGACACACTGAGAGCAGCATGGTAAGTGAGATTGAGAAGAGCGTTCTAAGATTGATAGAGAATTTTTAAGCAGACTGAGAGTTTCATTCTAAGACAGAGTTAGAGCAGCATTCTAAGACAGATTGAGAGCTGCATTATGACATAGACTGACAGCAGAATTCTAAGAAAGAATGAGAACTGCATTGTGATATACACTGAGAGCAGAATTCTTAGACACACTGAGAGCAGCATGGTAAGTGAGATTGAGAACAGCATTCTAAGATTGATAGAGAATTTTTAGGCAGAGTGAGAGTATCATTCTAACACAGAGTGAGAGCAGTATTCTAAGACGGTCTGTGAGCAGCTTTCGGGTACAGACAGAGAGCAGCATTCTAGTACAGACAGAGTGCAGCATTCCAGGAGAGACTGAGAGCAGCATTCCAGGACAGACTGAGAGCAGCATTCCAGGACAGACTGAGAGCAGCATTCCAGGACAGACTGAGAGCAGCATTCCAGGACAGACTGAGAGCAGCTTTCAAGGACAGACTGAGAGCAGCTTTCTAGGACAGACTGGGAGAAGCTTTCTAGGACAGACTGAGAGCAGCATTCTAGGAAAAACTGAGGGAAGCATTCTAGGACAGACTGAGGGAAGCATTTGAAGGCAGTCCAAGAGCAGTATTCGAATAGACACTGAGGGCAGCATGCTAAGACAGACTTAGAGTAGCATTGTAGGGCAGACAGAGAGCAGCATTCTAAGTCAGACTGTGAGCAGCAATCTAGGAGAGACTGAGAGCAGCATTCTAGGACAGACTGAGAGCAGCATTCCAGGACAGACTGAGAGCAGCATTCCAGGACAGACTGAGAGCAGCATTCCAGGAGAGACTGAGAGCAGTTTTCTAGGACAGACTGAGAGCAGCTTTCTAGGACAGACTGAGAGAAGCTTTCTTGGACAGACTGAGAGCAGCATTCTAGGACAAACTGAGGGAAGCATTTTAGGACAGACTGAGGGAAGCATTTGAAGGCAGTCCAAGAGCAGTATTCGAATAGACACTGAGTGCAGCATGCTAAGACAGACTTAGAGTAGCATTGTAGGACAGACAGAGAGCAGCATTCCAGGACCGACTGAGAGCAGCATTCCAGGACCGACTGAGAGCAGCATTCCAGGACCGACTGAGAGCAGCCTTCTAGGACAGACTGGGAGTGCATTGTCTCACAGACAGAGAACAGCGTTCTAAGACAGACTGAGAGCAGCGTTCCAAGAGAGACTGAGAGCTGCATTGTGACACAGACTGAGATCAGAATTCTAAGAGACTGAGGGCTGCATTGTGACATAGACTGACAGCAGAATTCTAAGACAGAATGAGATCTGCATTGTGACATAGACTGAGAGCAGCATTCTAGAGGTAGACTCTGAGCAGCATGGTAAGTTGAGATTGAGAACAGCGTTCTAAGATTCATAGAGAATTTTTAGGCAGATTGAGAGTATCATTCTAACACAGAGTGAGAGCAGTATTCTAAGATCGTCTGTGAGCAGCATTCTAGGACAGTCTGGGAGCAGTTTTTTAGACAGACTGAGGGAAGCATTTGAACACAGTCCAAGAGCAGTATTCTAATAGAGACTGAGGGCAGCATTCTAAGACAGACTTAGAGCAGCATTGCAGGAGAGACAGAGAGCAGCATTCTGAGACAGATCTAGAGTAGCATTGCGAGAGAGACAGAGAGCAGCATTCTAATACTGACAGAGAGTAGCGTTCCATGACAGACTGAGAGCTGCATTGTGACACAGACTGCGGTCAGACTTCTAAGACACACTGAGAGCAGCATGGTAAGTGAGATTGAGAAGAGCGTTCTAAGATTGATAGAGAATTTTTAAGCAGACTGAGAGTTTCATTCTAAGACAGAGTTAGAGCAGCATTCTAAGACAGATTGAGAGCTGCATTATGACATAGACTGACAGCAGAATTCTAAGAAAGAATGAGAACTGCATTGTGATATACACTGAGAGCAGAATTCTTAGACACACTGAGAGCAGCATGGTAAGTGAGATTGAGAACAGCATTCTAAGATTGATAGAGAATTTTTAGGCAGAGTGAGAGTATCATTCTAACACAGAGTGAGAGCAGTATTCTAAGACGGTCTGTGAGCAGCTTTCTGGTACAGACAGAGAGCAGCATTCTAGTACAGACAGAGTGCAGCATTCCAGGAGAGACTGAGAGCAGCATTCCAGGACAGACTGAGAGCAGCATTCCAGGACAGACTGAGAGCAGCATTCCAGGACAGACTGAGAGCAGCATTCCAAGACAGACTGAGAGCAGCTTTCAAGGACAGACTGAGAGCAGCTTTCCAAGACAGACTGGGAGAAGCTTTCTAGGACAGACTGAGAGCAGCATTCTAGGACAAACTGAGGGAAGCATTCTAGGACAGACTGAGGGAAGCATTTGAAGGCAGTCCAAGAGCAGTATTCGAATAGACACTGAGGGCAGCATGCTAAGACAGACTTAGAGTAGCATTGTAGGACAGACAGAGAGCAGCATTCTAAGTCAGACTGTGAGCAGCAATCTAGGAGAGACTGAGAGCAGCATTCTAGGACAGACTGAGAGAAGCATTCTAAGACAGACTGAGAGCAGCTTTCTAAGACAGACTGAGAGCAGCATTCCAGGAGAGACTGAGAGCAGCATTCCAGGACAGACTGAGAGCAGGATTCCAGGACAGACTGAGAGCAGCATTCCAGGACAGACTGAGAGCAGCATTCCAAGACAGACTGAGAGCAGCTTTCAAGGACAGACTGAGAGCAGCTTTCTAGGACAGACTGGGAGAAGCTTTCTAGGACAGACTGAGAGCAGAATTCTAGGACAAACTGAGGGAAGCATTCTAGGAAAGACTGAGGGAAGCATTTGAAGGCAGTCCAAGAGCAGTATTCGAATAGACACTGAGGGCAGGATGCTAAGACAGACTTAGAGTAGCATTGTAGGACAGACAGAGAGCAGCATTCTAAGTCAGACTGAGAGCAGCATTCCAAAACTGACTGAGAGCAGCATTCCAGGACACACTTAGAGTAGCATTGTCGGACAGACAGAGAGGAGCGTTCCACGGTAGACTGAGAGCATCATTGTGACACAGACTTAGATCAGAATTCTAAGAGAGACTGAGAACGGCATTATGACATAGACTGAGAGCAGTATTGTAAGGTAGACTGCGAGCAGCATGGTAAGCGAGATTGGGAAGAGCGTTCTAAGATTGATAGAGAATTTTTAGGAAGACTGAGAGTATCATTCTAAGGCAAACTGAGAGGAGCCTTCTAAGGCAGACTGAGAGCAGCATTCTGAGGCAGACGGACAGCAGCATTCTTGTACAGAGTGAAGCATTCTAGGACAGACTGAGAGCGGCATTCCAGGACAGACTGAGAGCAGCATTCTAGGACACACTGAGAGCAGCTTTCTAGGACAGACTGAGAGCAGCTTTCTAGGACAGACTGAGAGAAGCTTTCTAGGACAGACTGAGAGAAGCTTTCTAGGACAGACTGAGAGCAGCATTCTAGGAGAAACTGAGAGAAGCATTGCAGGACAGATTGAGGGAAGCATTGTAGGACAGACTGAGGGAAGCATTTGAAGGCTGTCCAAGAGCAGTATTCGACTAGGCACTGAGGGCCGCATGCTAAGACAGACTTAGAATAGCATTGTAGGACAGACAGAGAGCAGCATTCTAAGACAGACTGAGAGCAGCATTCTAGGAGAGACTGAGAGCAGCATTCTAAGACAGACTGAGAGCAGCATTCTAGGACAGACTGAGAGAAGCTTTCTAGGACAGACTGAGAGCAGCATTCTAGGACAAACTGAGAGAAGCATTGCAGGACAGATTGAGGGAAGCATTGTAGGACAGACTGAGGGAAGCATTTGAAGGCTGTCCAAGAGCAGTATTCGACTAGGCACTGATTGTCGCATGCTAAGACAGACTTAGAATAGCATTGTAGGACAGACAGAGAGCAGCATTCTAAGACAGACTGAGAGCAGCATTCTAGGACAGACTGCGAGCAGCATTCTAAGACAGACTGAGAACAGCATTCCAGGACCGACTGAGAGCAGCATTCCAGGACCGACTGAGAGCAGCATTCCAGGACCGACTGAGAGCAGCATTCCAGGACAGACTGAGAGCAGCATTGTCGGACAGACAGAGAACAGCGTTCTAAGACAGACTGAGAGCAGCGTTCCAAGACAGACTGAGAGCTGCATTGTGACACAGACTGAGATCAGAATTCTAAGAGACTGAGGGCTGCATTGTGACATAGACTGACAGCAGAATTCTAAGACAGAATGAGATCTGCATTGTGACATAGACTGAGAGCACCATTCTAGAGGTAGACTCTGAGCAGCATGGTAAGTTGAGATTGAGAACAGCGTTCTAAGATTGATAGAGAATTTTTAGGCAGATTGAGAGTATCATTCTAACACAGTGTGAGAGCAGTATTCTAAGATCGTCTGTGAGCAGCATTCTAGGACAGTCTGAGAGCAGTTTTTTAGACAGACTGAGGGAAGCATTTGAACGCAGTTCAAGAGCAGTATTCTAATAGAGACTGAGGGCAGCATTCTAAGACAGACTTAGAGTAGCATTGTTGGACAGACAGAGAGCAGCATTCTAAGTCAGACTGAGAGCAGCATTCTAGAACAGACTGAGAGCAGCATTCTAGGACAGACTGAGAGCTGCATTCTAAGACAGACTGAGAGCAGCTTTCCAAGACAGACTGAGAGCAGCATTCCAGGACCGACTAAGAGCAGCATTCCAGGACCGACTGAGAGCAGCATTCCAGGACCGACTGACAGCAGCATTCCAGGACCGACTGAGAGCAGCATTCCAGGACAGACTGAGAGCAGCATTGTCTCACAGACAGAGAACAGCGTTCTAAGACAGACTGAGAGCAGCGTTCCGAGAGAGACTGAGAGCTGCATTGTGACACAGACTGAGATCAGAATTCTAAGAGACTGAGGGCTGCATTGTGACATAGACTGACAGCAGAATTCTAAGACAGAATGAGATCTGCATTGTGACATAGACTGAGAGCAGCATTCTAGAGGTAGACTCTGAGCAGCATGGTAAGTTGAGATTGAGAACAGCGTTCTAAGATTCATAGAGAATTTTTAGGCAGATTGAGAGTATCATTCTAACACAGAGTGAGAGCAGTATTCTAAGATCGTCTGTGAGAGCATTCTAGGACAGTCTGAGAGCAGTTTTTTAGACAGAATGAGGGAAGCATTTGAACGCAGTCCAAGAGCAGTATTCTAATAGAGACTGAGGGCAGCAGTCTGAGACAGACTTAGAGCAGCATTCCAGGACAGACTGAGAGCAGCATTCCAGGACAGACCGAGAGCAGCATTCTAGGACAGACTGAGATCAGCATTCCAGGACAGACTGAGAGCAGCATTCCAAGACAGACTGAGAGCAGCTTTCTAGGACAGACTGAGAGCAGCTTTATAGGACAGACTGAGAGAAGCTTTCTAGGACAGACTGAGAGCAGCATTCTAGGACAAACTGAGGGAAGCATTCTAGGACAGACTGAGGGAAGCATTTGAAGGCAGTCCAAGAGCAGTATTCGAATAGACACTGAGGGCAGCATGCTAAGACAGACTTAGAGTAGCATTGTAGGACAGACAGAGAGCAGCATTCCAGGACCGACTGAGAGCAGCATTCCAGGACCGACTGAGAGCAGCATTCCAGGACCGACTGAGAGCAGCATTCCAGGACAGACTGAGAGCAGCATTCCAGGACAGACTGAGAGCAGCATTCCAGGACAGACTGAGAGCAGCTTTCTAGGACAGACTGAGAGAAGCTTTCTAGGACAGACTGAGAGAAGCTTTCCAGGACAGACTGAGAGCAGCATTCTAGGACAAACTGAAGGAAGCATTCTAGGACAGACTGAGGGAAGCATTTGAAGGCAGTCCAAGAGCAGTATTCGAATAGACACTGAGGGCAGCATGCTAAGACATACTTAGAGTAGCATTGTAGGACAGACAGAGAGCAGCATTCTAAGTCAGACTGAGAGCAGCAATCTAGGAGAGACTGAGAGCAGCATTCTAGGACAGACTGAGAGAAGCATTCTAAGACAGACTGAGAGCAGCTTTCTAAGACTGACTGAGAGCAGCATTCCAGGACAGACTGAGAGCAGCATTTTAAGACAGACTGAGAGCAGCGTTCCAAGACAGACTAAGAGCTGCATTGTGACATAGACTGACAGCAGAATTCTAAGGCAGAATGAGAACTGCATTGTGACATATACTAAGAGCAGCATTCCAGGACAGACTGAGAGCAGCATTCCAGGACAGACTGAGAGCAGCATTCCAGGACAGACTGAGAGCAGCATTCCGGGACAGACTGAGAGAAGCTTTCTAGGACAGACTGAGAGAAGCTTTCTAGGACAGACTGAGAGAAGCTTTCTAGGACAGATTGAGGGCAGCATTCTAGGACAAACTGAGGGAAGCATTCTAGGACAGACTGAGGGAAGCATTTGAAGGCAGTCCAAGAGCAGTATTCGAATAGACACTGAGGGCAGCATGCTAAGACAGACTTAGAGTAGCATTGTAGGGCAGACAGAGAGCAGCATTCTAAGTCAGACTGAGAGCAGCATTCCAGGACAGACTGAGAGCAGCATTCTAGGACAGACTGAGAGCAGCATTCCAGGACAGACTGAGAGCAGCATTCCAGGACAGACTGAGAGCAGCATTCCAGGACAGACTGAGAGCAGCATTCCAAGACAGACTGAGAGCAGCTTTCTAGGACAGACTGAGAGAAGCTTTCTAGGACAGACTGAGAGAAGCTTTCCAGGACAGACTGAGAGCAGCATTCTAGGACAAACTGAAGGAAGCATTCTAGGACAGACTGAGGGAAGCATTTGAAGGCAGTCCAAGAGCAGTATTCGAATAGACACTGAGGGCAGCATGCTAAGACAGACTTAGAGTAGCATTGTAGGACAGACAGAGAGCAGCATTCTAAGTCAGACTGAGAGCAGCATTCCAGGACAGACTGAGAGCAGCATTCCAGGACAGACTGAGAGCAGCATTCCAGGACAGACTGAGAGCAGCATTCCAGGACAGACTGAGAGCAGCATTCCAAGACAGACTGAGAGCAGCTTTCTAGGACAGACTGAGAGCAGCTTTCTAGGACAGACTGGGAGAAGCTTTTTAGGACAGACTGAGAGCAGCATTCTAGGACAAACTGAGGGAAGCATTCTAGGACAGACTGAGGGAAGCATTTGAAGGCAGTCCAAGAGCAGTATTCGAATAGACACTGAGGGCAGCATGCTAAGACAGACTTAGAGTAGCATTGTAGGGCAGACAGAGAGCAGCATTCTAAGTCAGACTGAGAGCAGCATTCCAGGACAGACTGAGAGCAGCATTCTAGGACAGACTGAGAGCAGCATTCCAGGACAGACTGAGAGCAGCTTTCTAAGACAGACTGAGAGCAGCATTCCAGGACAGACTGAGAGCAGCATTTTATGACAGACTGAGAGCAGCGTTCCAAGACAGACTAAGAGCTGCATTGTGACATAGACTGACAGCAGAATTCTAAGGCAGAATGAGAACTGCATTGTGACATATACTAAGAGCAGCATTCCAGGACAGACTGAGAGCAGCATTCCAGGACAGACTGAGAGCAGCATTCCAGGACAGACTGAGAGCAGCATTCCGGGACAGACTGAGAGAAGCTTTCTAGGACAGACTGAGAGAAGCTTTCTAGGACAGACTGAGAGAAGCTTTCTAGAACAGATTGAGGGCAGCATTCTAGGACAAACTGAGGGAAGCATTCTAGGACAGACTGAGGGAAGCATTTGAAGGCAGTCCAAGAGCAGTATTCGAATAGACACTGAGGGCAGCATGCTAAGACAGACTTAGAGTAGCATTGTAGGGCAGACAGAGAGCAGCATTCTAAGTCAGACTGAGAGCAACATTCCAGGACAGACTGAGAGCAGCATTCTAGGACAGACTGAGAGCAGCATTCCAGGACAGACTGAGAGCAGCATTCCAGGACAGACTGAGAGCAGCATTCCAGGACAGACTGAGAGCTGCATTCCAGGACCGACTGAGAGCAGCATTCCAGGACCGACTGAGAGCAGCATTCCGGGACAGACTGAGAGAAGCTTTCTAGGACAGACTGAGAGAAGCTTTCTAGGACAGACTGAGAGAAGCTTTCTAGGACAGATTGAGGGCAGCATTCTAGGACAAACTGAGGGAAGCATTCTAGGACAGACTGAGGGAAGCATTTGAAGGCAGTCCAAGAGCAGTATTCGAATAGACACTGAGGGCAGCATGCTAAGACAGACTTAGAGTAGCATTGTAGGGCAGACAGAGAGCAGCATTCTAAGTCAGACTGAGAGCAACATTCCAGGACAGACTGAGAGCAGCATTCTAGGACAGACTGAGAGCAGCATTCCAGGACAGACTGAGAGCAGCATTCTAGGACAGACTGAGAGCAGCATTCCAGGACAGACTGAGAGCAGCATTTTATGACAGACTGAGAGCAGCGTTCCAAGACAGACTAAGAGCTGCATTGTGACATAGACTGACAGCAGAATTCTAAGGCAGAATGAGAACTGCATTGTGACATATACTAAGAGCAGCATTCCAGGACAGACTGAGAGCTGCATTCCAGGACCGACTGAGAGCAGCATTCCAGGACCGACTGAGAGCAGCATTCCGGGACAGACTGAGAGAAGCTTTCTAGGACAGACTGAGAGAAGCTTTCTAGGACAGACTGAGAGAAGCTTTCTAGGACAGATTGAGGGCAGCATTCTAGGACAAACTGAGGGAAGCATTCTAGGACAGACTGAGGGAAGCATTTGAAGGCAGTCCAAGAGCAGTATTCGAATAGACACTGAGGGCAGCATGCTAAGACAGACTTAGAGTAGCATTGTAGGGCAGACAGAGAGCAGCATTCTAAGTCAGACTGAGAGCAACATTCCAGGACAGACTGAGAGCAGCATTCTAGGACAGACTGAGAGCAGCATTCCAGGACAGACTGAGAGCAGCATTCTAGGACAGACTGAGAGCAGCATTCCAGGACAGACTGAGAGCAGCATTCCAGGACAGACTGAGAGCAGCTTTCTAGGACAGACTGAGAGCAGCTTTCTATAACAGACTGAGAGAAGCTTTCTAGGACAGACTGAGAGCAGCATTCTAGGACAAACTGAGGGAAGCATTCTAGGAAAGACTGAGGGAAGCATTTGAAGGCAGTCCAAGAGCAGTATTCGAATAGACACTGAGGGCAGGATGCTAAGACAGACTTAGAGTAGCATTGTAGGACAGACAGAGAGCAGCATTCTAAGTCAGACTGAGATCAGCATTCTAGGACAGACTGAGAGCAGCATTCCAGGACAGACTCAGAGCAGCATTCTATGACAGACTGAGAGCAGCTTTCTATGACAGACTGAGAGCAGCATTCCAGGACCGACTGAGAGCAGCATTCCAGCACCGACTGAGAGCAGCATTCCAGGACCGACTGAGAGCAGCATTCCAGGACCGACTGAGAGCAGCATTCCCGGACACACTTAGAGTAGCATTGTCGGACAGACAGAGAGGAGCGTTCCAAGGTAGACTGAGAGCTTCATTGTGACACAGACTGAGATCTGAATTCTAAGAGAGACTGAGGACGGCATTGTGACATAGACTGAGAGCAGTATTCTAAGGTAGACTGCGAGCAGCATGGTAAGTGAGATTGGGAAGAGCGTTCTAAGATTGATAGAGAATTTTTAGGCAGACTGAGAGTATCATTCTAAGGCAAACTGAGAGGAGCCTTCTAAGGCAGACTGAGAGGAGCCTTCTAAGGCAGACTGAGAGCAGCATTCTGAGGCAGACTGACAGCAGCATTCTAGGACAGACAGAGTGCCGCGTTCCAAGACAGACTGACAGCTTCATTGTGACACAGACTGAGATCAGAATTCTAAGAGAGACAAAGTGAGAGCTGCATTGTGACATAGGCTGAGCAGTATTCTAAGGCAGACTGCGAGCAGCATTCCAGGACAGACAGCACCGTTCTAAGACAGACTCAGAGTAGCATTTTAGCACAGACTGAGAGCAGCATTCTAAGACAGACTGAGAGCAGCGTTCCAAGACAGACTAAGAGCTGCATTGTGACATAGACTGACAGCAGAATTCTAAGGCAGAATGAGAACTGCATTGTGACATATACTAAGAGCAGCATTCCAGGACAGACTGAGAGCAGCATTCTAGGACAGACTGAGAGCAGCATTCCAGGACAGACTGAGAGCAGCATTCCGGGACAGACTGAGAGAAGCTTTCTAGGACAGACTGAGAGAAGCTTTCTAGGACAGACTGAGAGAAGCTTTCTAGGACAGACTGAGGGCAGCATTCTAGGACAAACTGAGGGAAGCATTCTAGGACAGACTGAGGGAAGCATTTGAAGGCAGTCCAAGAGCAGTATTCGAATAGACACTGAGGGCAGCATGCTAAGACAGACTTAGAGTAGCATTGTAGGGCAGACAGAGAGCAGCATTCTAAGTCAGACTGAGAGCAGCATTCCAGGACAGACTGAGAGCAGCATTCTAGGACAGACTGAGAGCAGCATTCCAGGACAGACTGAGAGCAGCATTCCAGGACAGACTGAGAGCAGCATTCCAGGACAGACTGAGAGCAGCATTCCAAGACAGACTAAGAGCAGCTTTCTAGGACAGACTGAGAGCAGCTTTCTATAACAGACTGAGAGAAGCTTTCTAGGACAGACTGAGAGCAGCATTCTAGGACAAACTGAGGGAAGCATTCTAGGAAAGACTGAGGGAAGCATTTGAAGGCAGTCCAAGAGCAGTATTCGAATAGACACTGAGGGCAGCATGCTAAGACAGACTTAGAGTAGCATTGTAGGACAGACAGAGAGCAGCATTCTAAGTCAGACTGAGATCAGCATTCTAGGACAGACTGAGAGCAGCATTCCAGGACAGACTCAGAGCAGCATTCTATGACAGACTGAGAGCAGCTTTCTATGACAGACTGAGAGCAGCATTCCAGGACCGACTGAGAGCAGCATTCCAGGACCGACTGAGAGCAGCATTCCAGGACCGACTGAGAGCAGCATTCCAGGACCGACTGAGAGCAGCATTCCCGGACACACTTAGAGTAGCATTGTCGGACAGACAGAGAGGAGCGTTCCAAGGTAGACTGAGAGCTTCATTGTGACACAGACTGAGATCTGAATTCTAAGAGAGACTGAGAACGGCATTGTGACATAGACTGAGAGCAGTATTCTAAGGTAGACTGCGAGCAGCATGGTAAGTGAGATTGGGAAGAGCGTTCTAAGATTGATAGAGAATTTTTAGGCAGACTGAGAGTATCATTCTAAGGCAAACTGAGAGGAGCCTTCTAAGGCAAACTGAGAGGAGCCTTCTAAGGCAGACTGAGAGCAGCATTCTGAGGCAGACTGACAGCAGCATTCTAGGACAGACAGAGTGCCGCGTTCCAAGACAGACTGACAGCTTCATTGTGACACAGACTGAGATCAGAATTCTAAGAGAGACAAAGTGAGAGCTGCATTGTGACATAGGTTGAGCAGTATTCTAAGGCAGACTGCGAGCAGCATTCCAGGACAGACAGCACCGTTCTAAGACAGACTCAGAGCAGCATTTTAGCACAGACTGAGAGCAGCATTCTAAGACAGACTGAGAGCAGCGTTCCAAGACAGACTGAGAGCTGCATTATGACATAGACTGACAGCAGAATTCTAAGGCAGAATGAGAACTGCATTGTGACATATACTGAGAGCAGCATTCCAGGACAGACTGAGAGCAGCATTCCAGGACAGACTGAGAGCAGCATTCCAGGACCGACTGAGAGCAGCATTCCAGGACAGACAGAGAGCAGCATTCCAGGATAGACTGAGAGCAGCTTTCTAGGACAGACTGAGAGCAGCTTTCTAGGAAAGACTGAGAGAAGCATTCTAGGACAGACTTAGAGAAGCATTATAGGACAAACTGAGGGAAGCATTTGAAGGCAGTCCAAGAGCAGTAATCGAATAGACATTGAGGGCAGGATGCTAAGACTACCTTAGAGTAGCATTCTAAGTCAGACTGAGAGCAGCATTCTAGGACAGACTGAGAGCAGCATTCTAGGACAGACTGAGAGCAGCATTCTAAGACAGACTGAGAGCAGCATTCTGAGACAGACTGAGAGCAGCATTCCAGGACAAACTGAGAGCAGCATTCCAGGACCGACTGAGAGCAGCATTCCAGCACCGACTGAGAGCAGCATTCCAGGACCGACTGAGAGCAGCATTCCAGGACCGACTGAGAGCAGCATTCCAGGACCGACTGAGAGCAGCATTCCAGGACAGACTGAGAGCAGCATTGTCAGACAGACTGAGAACAGCGTTCTAAGGCAGACTGAGAGTAGCGTTCCATGACAGACTGAGAGCTGCATTGTGACACAGACTGCCGTCAGAATTCTAAGACACACTGAGAGCAGCATGGTAAGTGAGATTGAGAAGAGCGTTCTAAGATTGATAGAGAATTTTTAAGCAGACTGAGAGTTTCATTCTAAGACAGAGTTAGAGCAGCATTCTAAGACAGATTGAGAGCTGCATTATGACATAGACTGACAGCAGAATTCTAAGAAAGAATGAGAACTGCATTGTGATATACAGTGAGAGCAGAATTCTTAGACACACTGAGAGCAGCATGGTAAGTGAGATTGAGAACAGCATTCTAAGATTGATAGAGAATTTTTAGGCAGAGTGAGAGTATCATTCTAACCCAGAGTGAGAGCAGTATTCTAAGACGGTCTGTGAGCAGCTTTCTGTTACAGACAGAGAGCAGCATTCTAGTACAGACAGAGTGCAGCATTCCAGGACAGACTGAGAGCAGCATTCCAGGACAGACTGAGAGCAGCATTCCAGGACAGACTGAGAGCAGCTTTCTAGGACAGACTGAGAGAAGCTTTCTAGGACAGACTGAGAGCAGCATTCTAGGACAAACTGAGGGAAGCATTCTAGGACAGACTGAGGGAAGCATTTGAAGGCAGTCCTAGAGCAGTATTCGAATAGACACTGAGGGCAGCATGCTAAGACAGACTTAGAGTAGCATTGTAGGACAGACAGAGAGCAGCATTCTAAGTCAGACTGAGAGCAGCATTCCAAGACAGACTGAGAGCAGCATTGCAGGACAGACTGAGAGCAGCATTCCAGGACAGACTGAGAGCAGCATTCCGGGACAGACTGAGAGAAGCTTTCTAGGTCAGACTGAGAGAAGCTTTCTAGGACAGACTGAGAGCAGCATTCTAGGACACACTTAGAGTAGCATTGTCGGACAGACAGAGAGGAGCGTTCCAAGGTAGACTGAGAGCTTCATTGTGACACAGACTGAGATCAGAATTCTAAGAGAGACTGAGAACGGCATTGTGACATAGACTGAGAGCAGTATTCTAAGGTAGACTGCGAGCAGCATGGTAAGTGAGATTGGGAAGAGCGTTCTAAGATTGATAGAGAATTTTTAGGCAGACTGAGGGTATCATTCTAAGGCAAACTGAGAGGAGCCTTCTAAGGCAGACTGAGAGCAGCATTCTGAGGCAGACTGACAGCAGCATTCTAGTACAGAGTGCAGCATTCTAGGACAGACTGAGAGCGGCATTCTAAGACTGACATAGTGTAGCATTGTAGGACACACAGAGAAAAGCGTTCTAAGGCAGACTGAGAGCAGCATTCTAGGACAGACAGAGTGCCGCGTTCCAAGACAGACTGAGAACTTCATTGTGACACAGACTGAGATCAGAATTCTAAGAGAGACTGAGAGCTGCATTGTGACATATACTGAGAGCAGCATTCCAGGACAGACTGAGAGCAGCATTCCAGGACCGACTGAGAGCAGCATTTTAGGACAGACTGAGAGCAGCATTCCAGGACAGACTGAGAGCAGCATTCCAGGACAGACTGAGAGCAGCATTCCAGGACAGACTGAGAGCAGCTTTCTAGGACAGACTGAGAGCAGCTTTCTAGGACAGACTGAGAGAAGCTTTCTAGGACATACTTAGGGAAGCATTGTAGGACAGACTGAGGGAAACATTTGAAGGCAGTCCAAAAGCAGTATTCGAATAGACACTGAGGGCAGGATGCTAAGACAGACTTAGAGTAGCATTGTAGGAAAGGCAGAGAGCAGCATTCTAAGTCAGACTGAGAGCAGCATTCCATAACTGACTGAGAGCAGAATTCCAGGACACACTTAGAGTAGCATTGTTGGACAGACAGAGAGGAGCGTTCCACGGTAGACTGAGAGCTTCATTGTGACACAGACTTAGACCAGAATTCTAAGAGAGACTGAGAACGGCATTATGACATAGACTGAGAGCAGTATTCTAAGGTAGATTGCGAGCAGCATGGTAAGTGAGATTGGGAAGAGCGTTCTAAGATTGATAGAGAATTTTTAGGCAGACTGAGAGTATCATTCTAAGGCAAACTGAGAGGAGCCTTCTAAGGCAGACTGAGAGCAGCATTCTGAGGCAGACTGACAGCAGCATTCTAGTACAGAGTGAAGCATTCTAGGACAGACTGAGAGCGGCATTCTAAGACTGACATAGTGTAGCATTGTAGGACAGACAGAGAGCAGCGTTCTAAGGCAGACTGAGAGCAGCATTCTAGGACAGACAGAGTGCCGCGTTCCAAGACAGACTGGGAGCTTCATTGTGACACAGACTGAAGGCCGAATTCTAAGGGAGACTGAAAGCTGTATTGTGAAATAGAGTGAGCAGTATTCTAAGGCAGATTGAGAGCAGCATGGTAAGTGAGGCTGAGATCTGCGTTCTAAGGTAGA
>JAESHU010000144.1:0-97032 GCA_017639245.1 Myiopsitta monachus | reverse complement strand
CGCCTAGGCAGTGCCTGGATTTTTTAGTCTCGCCTAGTCTGTGCCTGGTCGTTTTTAGTCTCATCTAGTCTTGACAGGAGATTTTAGTCCAGTCAGTCCGTGCCTGGACGTTTTAAGTCTCTCCGAGTCTGTGCCTGGAGTTTTTTAAGACACGTCTACTCTGTTCCTGAGGGGTTTTAGTATCATCTAGCCTGTGCCTGAGGTTTCTAATCACGTCTAGTCTGTGCCTGGAGTTTCTAATCACGTCTAGTCTGTGCTAGAGGTTTTTTGTCTCACCTAGTCTGTGCCTGGAGTTTTAGTCTCGTCTAGTCTGTGCCTGCAGTTTTTTATCTCGTCCAGTCTGTGCATGGAGGTTTTTAGTCTCGTCCAGTCTGTGCCTGGAGGTTTTTAGTCTCGTCCAGTCTGTGCCTGGAGGTTTTAGTCTCGTCCAGTCTGTGCCTGAGGTTTAAGTCTTTTCTGGTCTCTGCGTCGAGGTTTTTAGTCTCGTCTAGTCTGTGCCAGGAGATTTTTATCTAGTCCAGTCTGTGCCTGGGTTTTCGTCTCTTCGAGTGTGCGCCTGGAGTTTTTTAGGGACGTCTAGTCTGTGCCAGGAGGTTTTTAGTCTCACCTAATCTGTTGACTGGAGGTTGAAATTCTTGCCTAGTCTAGTCTCGGTCTGGGGTATTTAGTCTCGACTTGGCTGTGCCTGTGGTTTTAGTCTTGTCTATTCTGTGCCTGAAGGTTTTCAGTCTCGTCTAGTTCTGTGCCAGGAGATTTTTTAATCTCCTCTAGTCTGTGCCTGGAGGTGTTAACACTTGTCCAGGTCCTGTGCCTGGAGGTTTTTAGTCTAGTCAAGTCTAGTCGTGCCTGGAGGTGTTTCCTGTTGTCTTGTCTGTTCCTGGAGGTTTTTAGGCTCCTCTAGTCTGTGCCTGGAGTTTTTTAGTGTCGTGTATCTGTGCCTAGAGGTTTTTATGCTCATCTAGACTGTGCCTGAAGATTTTTAGTCTCGTCCTGTCTTCGACTGGAGGTTTTTGGTCTCTCCTAGTTTGTGCCTGGAGGTTTTTAGTCTAGTCTGTGCCTGCCGGTTTTTAGTCTCGTCCTTGTGTGTGCCTGCCAGTTTTTAGTCTCGTCTGGTTTTTGCATGGAGGTATTTAGTTTGTCTTGTCTGTGCCTGGCATCTTTTTAGTCTGTTTTAGTCTGTGCCTGGAGGTTTTTAGACCGTCTAGTCTGTCCTGGAGGTTTTAAGGTTTTTTTAGTCAGTGCATGGAGGTTTTTAGTCTCGTCTAGTCTGTGCCTGGAGGTTTTTTAGTCTAGGTCCAGTCAGTGCCTGATGTTTTTAGTCTCACCTAGTCTGTGCCTGGAGTTTTTAAAACACGTCTAGTCTGTGCCTGGATGTTTTTAGTCTCGTCTAATCTGTGCCTTGAGGTTTTAAGTCTCTTCTAGTTCTGCGTCAAGGTTTTTATTCTCGTCTAGTCGGTGCCAGGAGATTTTTAATCTAGTCCAGTCTGTGCCTGGAGGTTTTCAGCCTCTTCTAGTATGTGCCTGGAGATTTTAGAGACGTCTAGTGTTGTCTTGGGAGTTTTTTAGAAATGTCTAGTCTGTGCCTGGAGGTTTTTATTCTCGTCTAGTCTGTGGCAGGAGATATTTATCTAGTCCAGTCTGTGCCTGGTGGTTTTCTCTCTTAGCCTGTGCCTGAGGTTTTGTCCGTCTAGTGTGTGCCTGAAGGTTTTCAGTCTTTTCTAGTCCTGTGCCTGGAGATTGCAATTCTTGCCTAGTCTAGTCTTGGTCTGGGTATTTTCGTCTCGTGTAGTCTATGCCTGCAGGTTTTTTAGTCTCGTCTTGTGTGTGCCTGCCGGTTTTTAGTCTCGTCTCGTTTTTGCCTGGAGGTATTTAGTCTTGTCTAGTCTGTGCCTGGCGTCTTTTAGTCCTCTTTTAGTCTGTGCCTGGAGGTTTTTAGACCGTCTAGTCTGTGCCTGGAGGTTCTTAGTCTCATCTAGTTTTTTTCCTGAGGATTTTAGTCTCGTCTAGTCTGTGCCTGGAGTATTTATCCTCGCCTAGGCAGTGCCTGGATGTTTTTAGTCTCGCCTAGTCTGTGCCTGGTCGTTTTTTAGTCTCACTAGTCTGTGCCAGGAGATTTTTAGTCCAGTCCAGTCCGTGCCTGGACGTTTTAAGTCTCTCCGAGTCTGTGCCTGGAGTTTTTTTAGACACGTCTAATCTGTTCCTGGAGGGTTTTAGTATCATCTAGCCTGTGCCTGGAGGTTTCTAATCACGTCTAGTCTGTGCCTAGAGGTTTTTTGTCTCACCTAGTCTGTGCCTGGAGGTTTTAGTCTCGTCTTATGTGCCTGCAGGTTTTAGTCTCGTCCAGTCGTGCCTGGAGGTTTTTAGTCTCGTCCAGTCTGTGCCTGGAGGTTTTTAGTCTCGTCCAGTCTGTGCCTGGGGTTTTTCGTCTCATCCAGTCTGTGCCTGGAGGTTTAAGTCTTTTCTGGTCTCTGCGTCGAGGTTTTTAGTCTCGTCTATCTGTGCCAGGAGATTTTTAATCTAGTCCAGTCTGTGCTGGAGGTTTTCTGTCTCTTCGAGTGTGCGCCTGGAGTTTTTTAGGGACGTCTAGTCTGTGCCAGGAGTTTTTAGTCTCACCTAATCTGTGACTGGAGGTTGAAATTCTTGCCTAGTCTAGTCTCGGTCTGGGGGTATTTAGTCTCGACTTGGCTGTGCCTGGTGGTTTTTAGTCTTGTCTATTCTGTGCCTGAAGGTTTTCAGTCTCGTCTAGTCTGTGCCAGGAGATTTTTAATCTCCTCTAGTCTGTGCCTGGAGGTGTTAACACTTGTCCAGTCTGTGCCTGGAGGTTTTAGTCTAGTCAAGTCTAGTCTGTGCCTGGAGGTGTTTCCTGTTGTCTTGTCTGTTCCTGGAGGTTTTTTAGGCTCCTCTAGTCTGTGCCTGGAGGTTTTTAGTGTCGTGTAGTCTGTGCCTAGAGGTTTTTATGCTCATCTAGACTGTGCCTGAAGATTTTTAGTCTCGTCCTGTCTGCGACTGGAGGTTTTTGGTCTCTCCTAGTTTGTGCCTGGAGGTTTTTAGTCTAGTCTAGTCTGTGCCTGCCGGTTTTTAGTCTCGTCTTGTGTGTGCCTGCCAGTTTTTAGTCTCGTCTGGTTTTTGCATGGAGGTATTTAGTCTTGTCTTGTCTGTGCCTGGCATCTTTTAGTCTGTTTTAGTCTGTGCCTGGAGGTTTTTAGACACGTCTAGTCTGTGCCTGGAGGTTTTAAGGTTTTTTTAGTCAGTGCATGGAGGTTTTAGTCTCGTCTAGTCTGTGCCTGGAGGTTTTTAGTCTAGTCCAGTCGGTGCCTGGATGTTTTTAGTCTCACCTAGTCTGTGCCTGGAGTTTTTAAAACACGTCTAGTCTGTGCCTGGAGGTTTTTAGTCTCGTCTAATCTGTGCCTTGAGGTTTTAAGTCTCTTCTAGTCTCTGCGTCAAGGTTTTTATTCTCGTCTAGTCGGTGCCAGGAGATTTTTAATCTAGTCCAGTCTGTGCCTGGAGGTTTTCAGCCTCTTCTAGTATGTGCCTGGAGATTTTAGAGACGTCTAGTGTGTGCTTGGAGTTTTTTAGAAATGTCTAGTCTGTGCCTGGAGGTTTTTATTCTCGTCTAGTCTGTGGCAGGAGATATTTAGTCTAGTCTAGTCTGTGCCTGGAGGTTTTTAGTCTCGTCTAATCTGTGCCTTGAGGTTTTAAGTCTCTTCTAGTCTCTGCGTCAAGGTTTTTATTCTCGTCTAGTCGGTGCCAGGAGATTTTTAATCTAGTCCAGTCTGTGCCTGGAGGTTTTCAGCCTCTTCTAGTATGTGCCTGGAGATTTTAGAGACGTCTAGTGTGTGCTTGGAGTTTTTTAGAAATGTCTAGCCTTTGCCTGGAGGTTTTTATTCTCGTCTAGTCTGTGGCAGGAGATATTTAGTCTAGTCTAGTCTGTGCCTGGTGGTTTTAAGTCTCTCTTAGCCTGTGCCTGGAGGTTTTTAGTCTCGTCTAGTCTGTGGCAGGAGATATTTAGTCTAGTCTAATCTGTGCCTGGAGGTTTTTAGTCTCGTCTTATCTGTGCCTTGAGGTTTTAAGTCTCTTCTAGTCTCTGCGTCAAGGTTTTTATTCTCGTCTAGTCGGTGCCAGGAGATTTTTAATCTAGTCCAGTCTGTGCCTGGAGGTTTTCAGCCTCTTCTAGTATGTGCCTGGAGATTTTAGAGACGTCTAGTGTGTGCTTGGAGTTTTTTAGAAATGTCTAGTCTGTGCCTGGAGGTTTTTATTCTCGTCTAGTCTGTGGCAGGAGATATTTAGTCTAGTCCAGTCTGTGCCTGGTGGTTTTAAGTCTCTCTTAGCCTGTGCCTGGAGGTTTTTAGTCTCGTCTAGTGTGTGCCTGAAGGTTTTCAGTCTTTTCTAGTCTGTGCCTGGAGATTGCAATTCTTGCCTAGTCTAGTCTTGGTCTGGGGGTATTTCGTCTCGTGTAGTCTATGCCTGCAGGTTTTTAGTCTCGTCTTGTGTGTGCCTGCCGGTTTTTAGTCTCGTCTAGTTTTTGCCTGGAGGTATTTAGTCTTGTCTAGTCTGTGCCTGGCGTCTTTTAGTCTCTTTTAGTCTGTGCCTGGAGGTTTTTAGACACGTCTAGTCTGTGCCTGGAGGTTCTTAGTCTCATCTAGTTTTTTCCTGGAGGATTTTAGTCTCGTCTAGTCTGTGCCTGGAGGTATTTATCCTCGCCTAGGCAGTGCCTGGATGTTTTTAGTCTCGCCTAGTCTGTGCCTGGTCGTTTTTAGTCTCATCTAGTCTGTGCCAGGAGATTTTTAGTCCAGTCCAGTCCGTGCCTGGACGTTTTAAGTCTCTCCGAGTCTGTGCCTGGAGTTTTTTAGACACGTCTACTCTGTTCCTGGAGGGTTTTAGTATCATCTAGCCTGTGCCTGGAGGTTTCTAATCACGTCTAGTCTGTGCCTAGAGGTTTTTTGTCTCACCTAGTCTGTGCCTGGAGGTTTTAGTCTCGTCTAGTCTGTGCCTGCAGGTTTTTAGTCTCGTCCAGTCTGTGCCTGGAGGTTTTTAGTCTCGTCCAGTCTGTGCCTGGAGGTTTTTAGTCTCGTCCAGTCTGTGCCTGGAGGTTTTTCGTCTCATCCAGTCTGTGCCTGGAGGTTTTAAGTCTTTTCTGGTCTCTGCGTCGAGGTTTTTAGTCTCGTCTAGTCTGTGCCAGGAGATTTTTAATCTAGTCCAGTCTGTGCCTGGAGGTTTTCTGTCTCTTCGAGTGTGCGCCTGGAGTTTTTTAGGGACGTCTAGTCTGTGCCAGGAGGTTTTTAGTCTCACCTAATCTGTGACTGGAGGTTGAAATTCTTGCCTAGTCTAGTCTCGGTCTGGGGGTATTTAGTCTCGACTTGGCTGTGCCTGGTGGTTTTTAGTCTTGTCTATTCTGTGCCTGAAGGTTTTCAGTCTCGTCTAGTCTGTGCCAGGAGATTTTTAATCTCCTCTAGTCTGTGCCTGGAGGTGTTAACACTTGTCCAGTCTGTGCCTGGAGGTTTTTAGTCTAGTCAAGTCTAGTCTGTGATTGGAGGTGTTTCCTGTTGTCTTGTCTGTTCCTGGAGGTTTTTTAGGCTCCTCTAGTCTGTGCCTGGAGGTTTTTAGTGTCGTGTAGTCTGTGCCTAGAGGTTTTTATGCTCATCTAGACTGTGCCTGAAGATTTTTAGTCTCGTCCTGTCTGCGACTGGAGGTTTTTGGTCTCTCCTAGTTTGTGCCTGGAGGTTTTTAGTCTAGTCTAGTCTGTGCCTGCCGGTTTTTAGTCTCGTCTTGTGTGTGCCTGCCAGTTTTTAGTCTCGTCTGGTTTTTGCATGGAGGTATTTAGTCTTGTCTTGTCTGTGCCTGGCATCTTTTAGTCTGTTTTAGTCTGTGCCTGGAGGTTTTTAGACACGTCTAGTCTGTGCCTGGAGGTTTTAAGGTTTTTTTAGTCAGTGCATGGAGGTTTTTAGTCTCGTCTAGTCTGTGCCTGGAGGTTTTTAGTCTAGTCCAGTCGGTGCCTGGATGTTTTTAGTCTCACCTAGTCTGTGCCTGGAGTTTTTAAAACACGTCTAGTCTGTGCCTGGAGGTTTTTAGTCTCGTCTAATCTGTGCCTTGAGGTTTTAAGTCTCTTCTAGTCTCTGCGTCAAGGTTTTTATTCTCGTCTAGTCGGTGCCAGGAGATTTTTAATCTAGTCCAGTCTGTGCCTGGAGGTTTTCAGCCTCTTCTAGTATGTGCCTGGAGATTTTAGAGACGTCTAGTGTGTGCTTGGAGTTTTTTAGAAATGTCTAGTCTGTGCCTGGAGGTTTTTATTCTCGTCTAGTCTGTGGCAGGAGATATTTAGTCTAGTCTAGTCTGTGCCTGGAGGTTTTTAGTCTCGTCTAATCTGTGCCTTGAGGTTTTAAGTCTCTTCTAGTCTCTGCGTCAAGGTTTTTATTCTCGTCTAGTCGGTGCCAGGAGATTTTTAATCTAGTCCAGTCTGTGCCTGGAGGTTTTCAGCCTCTTCTAGTATGTGCCTGGAGATTTTAGAGACGTCTAGTGTGTGCTTGGAGTTTTTTAGAAATGTCTAGTCTGTGCCTGGAGGTTTTTATTCTCGTCTAGTCTGTGGCAGGAGATATTTAGTCTAGTCCAGTCTGTGCCTGGTGGTTTTAAGTCTCTCTTAGCCTGTGCCCGGAGGTTTTTAGTCTCGTCTAGTGTGTGCCTGAAGGTTTTCAGTCTTTTCTAGTCTGTGCCTGGAGATTGCAATTCTTGCCTAGTCTAGTCTTGGTCTGGGGGTATTTCGTCTCGTGTAGTCTATGCCTGCAGGTTTTTAGTCTCGTCTTGTGTGTGCCTGCCGGTTTTTAGTCTCGTCTAGTTTTTGCCTGGAGGTATTTAGTCTTGTCTAGTCTGTGCCTGGCGTCTTTTAGTCTCTTTTAGTCTGTGCCTGGAGGTTTTTAGACACGTCTAGTCTGTGCCTGGAGGTTCTTAGTCTCATCTAGTTTTTTCCTGGAGGATTTTAGTCTCGTCTAGTCTGTGCCTGGAGGTATTTATCCTCGCCTAGGCAGTGCCTGGATGTTTTTAGTCTCGCCTAGTCTGTGCCTGGTCGTTTTTAGTCTCATCTAGTCTGTGCCAGGAGATTTTTAGTCCAGTCCAGTCCGTGCCTGGACGTTTTAAGTCTCTCCGAGTCTGTGCCTGGAGTTTTTTAGACACGTCTACTCTGTTCCTGGAGGGTTTTAGTATCATCTAGCCTGTGCCTGGAGGTTTCTAATCACGTCTAGTCTGTGCCTAGAGGTTTTTTGTCTCACCTAGTCTGTGCCTGGAGGTTTTAGTCTCGTCTAGTCTGTGCCTAGAGGTTTTTTGTCTCGCCTAGTCTGTGCCTGCAGGTTTTTAGTCTCGTCCAGTCTGTGCCTGGAGGTTTTAAGTCTTTTCTGGTCTCTGCGTCGAGGTTTTTAGTCTCGTCTAGTCTGTGCCAGGAGATTTTTAATCTAGTCCAGTCTGTGCCTGGAGGTTTTCTGTCTCTTCGAGTGTGCGCCTGGAGTTTTTTAGGGACGTCTAGTCTGTGCCAGGAGGTTTTTAGTCTCACCTAATCTGTGACTGGAGGTTGAAATTCTTGCCTAGTCTAGTCTCGGTCTGGGGGTATTTAGTCTCGACTTGGCTGTGCCTGGTGGTTTTTAGTCTTGTCTATTCTGTGCCTGAAGGTTTTTAGTCTCGTCTAGTCTGTGCCAGGAGATTTTTAATCTCCTCTAGTCTGTGCCTGGAGGTGTTAACACTTGTCCAGTCTGTGCCTGGAGGTTTTTAGTCTAGTCAAGTCTAGTCTGTGCCTGGAGGTGTTTCCTGTTGTCTTGTCTGTTCCTGGAGGTTTTTTAGGCTCCTCTAGTCTGTGCCTGGAGGTTTTTAGTGTCGTGTAGTCTGTGCCTAGAGGTTTTTATGCTCATCTAGACTGTGCCTGAAGATTTTTAGTCTCGTCCTGTCTGCGACTGGAGGTTTTTGGTCTCTCCTAGTTTGTGCCTGGAGGTTTTTAGTCTAGTCTAGTCTGTGCCTGCCGGTTTTTAGTCTCGTCTTGTGTGTGCCTGCCAGTTTTTAGTCTCGTCTGGTTTTTGCCTGGAGGTATTTAGTCTTGTCTTGTCTGTGCCTGGCATCTTTTAGTCTGTTTTAGTCTGTGCCTGGAGGTTTTTAGACACGTCTAGTCTGTGCCTGGAGGTTTTAAGGTTTTTTTAGTCAGTGCATGGAGGTTTTTAGTCTCGTCTAGTCTGTGCCTGGAGGTTTTTAGTCTAGTCCAGTCGGTGCCTGGATGTTTTTAGTCTCACCTAGTCTGTGCCTGGAGTTTTTAAAACACGTCTAGTCTGTGCCTGGAGGTTTTTAGTCTCGTCTAATCTGTGCCTTGAGGTTTTAAGTCTCTTCTAGTCTCTGCGTCAAGGTTTTTATTCTCGTCTAGTCGGTGCCAGGAGATTTTTAATCTAGTCCAGTCTGTGCCTGGAGGTTTTCAGCCTCTTCTAGTATGTGCCTGGAGATTTTAGAGACGTCTAGTGTGTGCTTGGAGTTTTTTAGAAATGTCTAGTCTGTGCCTGGAGGTTTTTATTCTCGTCTAGTCTGTGGCAGGAGATATTTAGTCTAGTCTAGTCTGTGCCTGGAGGTTTTTAGTCTCGTCTAATCTGTGCCTTGAGGTTTTAAGTCTCTTCTAGTCTCTGCGTCAAGGTTTTTATTCTCGTCTAGTCGGTGCCAGGAGATTTTTAATCTAGTCCAGTCTGTGCCTGGAGGTTTTCAGCCTCTTCTAGTATGTGCCTGGAGATTTTAGAGACGTCTAGTGTGTGCTTGGAGTTTTTTAGAAATGTCTAGTCTGTGCCTGGAGGTTTTTATTCTCGTCTAGTCTGTGGCAGGAGATATTTAGTCTAGTCCAGTCTGTGCCTGGTGGTTTTAAGTCTCTCTTAGCCTGTGCCTGGAGGTTTTTAGTCTCGTCTAGTGTGTGCCTGAAGGTTTTCAGTCTTTTCTAGTCTGTGCCTGGAGATTGCAATTCTTGCCTAGTCTAGTCTTGGTCTGGGGGTATTTCGTCTCGTGTAGTCTATGCCTGCAGGTTTTTAGTCTCGTCTTGTGTGTGCCTGCCGGTTTTTAGTCTCGTCTAGTTTTTGCCTGGAGGTATTTAGTCTTGTCTAGTCTGTGCCTGGCGTCTTTTAGTCTCTTTTAGTCTGTGCCTGGAGGTTTTTAGACACGTCTAGTCTGTGCCTGGAGGTTCTTAGTCTCATCTAGTTTTTTCCTGGAGGATTTTAGTCTCGTCTAGTCTGTGCCTGGAGGTATTTATCCTCGCCTAGGCAGTGCCTGGATGTTTTTAGTCTCGCCTAGTCTGTGCCTGGTCGTTTTTAGTCTCATCTAGTCTGTGCCAGGAGATTTTTAGTCCAGTCCAGTCCGTGCCTGGACGTTTTAAGTCTCTCCGAGTCTGTGCCTGGAGTTTTTTAGACACGTCTACTCTGTTCCTGGAGGGTTTTAGTATCATCTAGCCTGTGCCTGGAGGTTTCTAATCACGTCTAGTCTGTGCCTAGAGGTTTTTTGTCTCACCTAGTCTGTGCCTGGAGGTTTTAGTCTCGTCTAGTCTGTGCCTGGAGGTTTTTAGTCTCGTCCAGTCTGTGCCTGGAGGTTTTTAGTCTCGTCCAGTCTGTGCCTGGAGGTTTTTAGTCTCGTCCAGTCTGTGCCTGGAGGTTTTTCGTCTCATCCAGTCTGTGCCTGGAGGTTTTAAGTCTTTTCTGGTCTCTGCGTCGAGGTTTTTAGTCTCGTCTAGTCTGTGCCAGGAGATTTTTAATCTAGTCCAGTCTGTGCCTGGAGGTTTTCTGTCTCTTCGAGTGTGCGCCTGGAGTTTTTTAGGGACGTCTAGTCTGTGCCAGGAGGTTTTTAGTCTCACCTAATCTGTGACTGGAGGTTGAAATTCTTGCCTAGTCTAGTCTCGGTCTGGGGGTATTTAGTCTCGACTTGGCTGTGCCTGGTGGTTTTTAGTCTTGTCTATTCTGTGCCTGAAGGTTTTTAGTCTCGTCTAGTCTGTGCCAGGAGATTTTTAATCTCCTCTAGTCTGTGCCTGGAGGTGTTAACACTTGTCCAGTCTGTGCCTGGAGGTTTTTAGTCTAGTCAAGTCTAGTCTGTGCCTGGAGGTGTTTCCTGTTGTCTTGTCTGTTCCTGGAGGTTTTTTAGGCTCCTCTAGTCTGTGCCTGGAGGTTTTTAGTGTCGTGTAGTCTGTGCCTAGAGGTTTTTATGCTCATCTAGACTGTGCCTGAAGATTTTTAGTCTCGTCCTGTCTGCGACTGGAGGTTTTTGGTCTCTCCTAGTTTGTGCCTGGAGGTTTTTAGTCTAGTCTAGTCTGTGCCTGCCGGTTTTTAGTCTCGTCTTGTGTGTGCCTGCCAGTTTTTAGTCTCGTCTGGTTTTTGCCTGGAGGTATTTAGTCTTGTCTTGTCTGTGCCTGGCATCTTTTAGTCTGTTTTAGTCTGTGCCTGGAGGTTTTTAGACACGTCTAGTCTGTGCCTGGAGGTTTTAAGGTTTTTTTAGTCAGTGCATGGAGGTTTTTAGTCTCGTCTAGTCTGTGCCTGGAGGTTTTTAGTCTAGTCCAGTCGGTGCCTGGATGTTTTTAGTCTCACCTAGTCTGTGCCTGGAGTTTTTAAAACACGTCTAGTCTGTGCCTGGAGGTTTTTAGTCTCGTCTAATCTGTGCCTTGAGGTTTTAAGTCTCTTCTAGTCTCTGCGTCAAGGTTTTTATTCTCGTCTAGTCGGTGCCAGGAGATTTTTAATCTAGTCCAGTCTGTGCCTGGAGGTTTTCAGCCTCTTCTAGTATGTGCCTGGAGATTTTAGAGACGTCTAGTGTGTGCTTGGAGTTTTTTAGAAATGTCTAGTCTGTGCCTGGAGGTTTTTATTCTCGTCTAGTCTGTGGCAGGAGATATTTAGTCTAGTCTAGTCTGTGCCTGGAGGTTTTTAGTCTCGTCTAATCTGTGCCTTGAGGTTTTAAGTCTCTTCTAGTGTCTGCGTCAAGGTTTTTATTCTCGTCTAGTCGGTGCCAGGAGATTTTTAATCTAGTCCAGTCTGTGCCTGGAGGTTTTCAGCCTCTTCTAGTATGTGCCTGGAGATTTTAGAGACGTCTAGTGTGTGCTTGGAGTTTTTTAGAAATGTCTAGTCTGTGCCTGGAGGTTTTTATTCTCGTCTAGTCTGTGGCAGGAGATATTTAGTCTAGTCCAGTCTGTGCCTGGTGGTTTTAAGTCTCTCTTAGCCTGTGCCCGGAGGTTTTTAGTCTCGTCTAGTGTGTGCCTGAAGGTTTTCAGTCTTTTCTAGTCTGTGCCTGGAGATTGCAATTCTTGCCTAGTCTAGTCTTGGTCTGGGGGTATTTCGTCTCGTGTAGTCTATGCCTGCAGGTTTTTAGTCTCGTCTTGTGTGTGCCTGCCGGTTTTTAGTCTCGTCTAGTTTTTGCCTGGAGGTATTTAGTCTTGTCTAGTCTGTGCCTGGCGTCTTTTAGTCTCTTTTAGTCTGTGCCTGGAGGTTTTTAGACACGTCTAGTCTGTGCCTGGAGGTTCTTAGTCTCATCTAGTTTTTTCCTGGAGGATTTTAGTCTCGTCTAGTCTGTGCCTGGAGGTATTTATCCTCGCCTAGGCAGTGCCTGGATGTTTTTAGTCTCGCCTAGTCTGTGCCTGGTCGTTTTTAGTCTCATCTAGTCTGTGCCAGGAGATTTTTAGTCCAGTCCAGTCCGTGCCTGGACGTTTTAAGTCTCTCCGAGTCTGTGCCTGGAGTTTTTTAGACACGTCTACTCTGTTCCTGGAGGGTTTTAGTATCATCTAGCCTGTGCCTGGAGGTTTCTAATCACGTCTAGTCTGTGCCTAGAGGTTTTTTGTCTCACCTAGTCTGTGCCTGGAGGTTTTAGTCTCGTCTAGTCTGTGCCTGCAGGTTTTTAGTCTCGTCCAGTCTGTGCCTGGAGGTTTTTCGTCTCATCCAGTCTGTGCCTGGAGGTTTTAAGTCTTTTCTGGTCTCTGCGTCGAGGTTTTTAGTCTCGTCTAGTCTGTGCCAGGAGATTTTTAATCTAGTCCAGTCTGTGCCTGGAGGTTTTCTGTCTCTTCGAGTGTGCGCCTGGAGTTTTTTAGGGACGTCTAGTCTGTGCCAGGAGGTTTTTAGTCTCACCTAATCTGTGACTGGAGGTTGAAATTCTTGCCTAGTCTAGTCTCGGTCTGGGGGTATTTAGTCTCGACTTGGCTGTGCCTGGTGGTTTTTAGTCTTGTCTATTCTGTGCCTGAAGGTTTTTAGTCTCGTCTAGTCTGTGCCAGGAGATTTTTAATCTCCTCTAGTCTGTGCCTGGAGGTGTTAACACTTGTCCAGTCTGTGCCTGGAGGTTTTTAGTCTAGTCAAGTCTAGTCTGTGCCTGGAGGTGTTTCCTGTTGTCTTGTCTGTTCCTGGAGGTTTTTTAGGCTCCTCTAGTCTGTGCCTGGAGGTTTTTAGTGTCGTGTAGTCTGTGCCTAGAGGTTTTTATGCTCATCTAGACTGTGCCTGAAGATTTTTAGTCTCGTCCTGTCTGCGACTGGAGGTTTTTGGTCTCTCCTAGTTTGTGCCTGGAGGTTTTTAGTCTAGTCTAGTCTGTGCCTGCCGGTTTTTAGTCTCGTCTTGTGTGTGCCTGCCAGTTTTTAGTCTCGTCTGGTTTTTGCCTGGAGGTATTTAGTCTTGTCTTGTCTGTGCCTGGCATCTTTTAGTCTGTTTTAGTCTGTGCCTGGAGGTTTTTAGACACGTCTAGTCTGTGCCTGGAGGTTTTAAGGTTTTTTTAGTCAGTGCATGGAGGTTTTTAGTCTCGTCTAGTCTGTGCCTGGAGGTTTTTAGTCTAGTCCAGTCGGTGCCTGGATGTTTTTAGTCTCACCTAGTCTGTGCCTGGAGTTTTTAAAACACGTCTAGTCTGTGCCTGGAGGTTTTTAGTCTCGTCTAATCTGTGCCTTGAGGTTTTAAGTCTCTTCTAGTCTCTGCGTCAAGGTTTTTATTCTCGTCTAGTCGGTGCCAGGAGATTTTTAATCTAGTCCAGTCTGTGCCTGGAGGTTTTCAGCCTCTTCTAGTATGTGCCTGGAGATTTTAGAGACGTCTAGTGTGTGCTTGGAGTTTTTTAGAAATGTCTAGTCTGTGCCTGGAGGTTTTTATTCTCGTCTAGTCTGTGGCAGGAGATATTTAGTCTAGTCTAGTCTGTGCCTGGAGGTTTTTAGTCTCGTCTAATCTGTGCCTTGAGGTTTTAAGTCTCTTCTAGTCTCTGCGTCAAGGTTTTTATTCTCGTCTAGTCGGTGCCAGGAGATTTTTAATCTAGTCCAGTCTGTGCCTGGAGGTTTTCAGCCTCTTCTAGTATGTGCCTGGAGATTTTAGAGACGTCTAGTGTGTGCTTGGAGTTTTTTAGAAATGTCTAGTCTGTGCCTGGAGGTTTTTATTCTCGTCTAGTCTGTGGCAGGAGATATTTAGTCTAGTCCAGTCTGTGCCTGGTGGTTTTAAGTCTCTCTTAGCCTGTGCCTGGAGGTTTTTAGTCTCGTCTAGTGTGTGCCTGAAGGTTTTCAGTCTTTTCTAGTCTGTGCCTGGAGATTGCAATTCTTGCCTAGTCTAGTCTTGGTCTGGGGGTATTTCGTCTCGTGTAGTCTATGCCTGCAGGTTTTTAGTCTCGTCTTGTGTGTGCCTGCCGGTTTTTAGTCTCGTCTAGTTTTTGCCTGGAGGTATTTAGTCTTGTCTAGTCTGTGCCTGGCGTCTTTTAGTCTCTTTTAGTCTGTGCCTGGAGGTTTTTAGACACGTCTAGTCTGTGCCTGGAGGTTCTTAGTCTCATCTAGTTTTTTCCTGGAGGATTTTAGTCTCGTCTAGTCTGTGCCTGGAGGTATTTATCCTCGCCTAGGCAGTGCCTGGATGTTTTTAGTCTCGCCTAGTCTGTGCCTGGTCGTTTTTAGTCTCATCTAGTCTGTGCCAGGAGATTTTTAGTCCAGTCCAGTCCGTGCCTGGACGTTTTAAGTCTCTCCGAGTCTGTGCCTGGAGTTTTTTAGACACGTCTACTCTGTTCCTGGAGGGTTTTAGTATCATCTAGCCTGTGCCTGGAGGTTTCTAATCACGTCTAGTCTGTGCCTAGAGGTTTTTTGTCTCACCTAGTCTGTGCCTGGAGGTTTTAGTCTCGTCTAGTCTGTGCCTGGAGGTTTTTAGTCTCGTCCAGTCTGTGCCTGGAGGTTTTTAGTCTCGTCCAGTCTGTGCCTGGAGGTTTTTAGTCTCGTCCAGTCTGTGCCTGGAGGTTTTTCGTCTCATCCAGTCTGTGCCTGGAGGTTTTAAGTCTTTTCTGGTCTCTGCGTCGAGGTTTTTAGTCTCGTCTAGTCTGTGCCAGGAGATTTTTAATCTAGTCCAGTCTGTGCCTGGAGGTTTTCTGTCTCTTCGAGTGTGCGCCTGGAGTTTTTTAGGGACGTCTAGTCTGTGCCAGGAGGTTTTTAGTCTCACCTAATCTGTGACTGGAGGTTGAAATTCTTGCCTAGTCTAGTCTCGGTCTGGGGGTATTTAGTCTCGACTTGGCTGTGCCTGGTGGTTTTTAGTCTTGTCTATTCTGTGCCTGAAGGTTTTTAGTCTCGTCTAGTCTGTGCCAGGAGATTTTTAATCTCCTCTAGTCTGTGCCTGGAGGTGTTAACACTTGTCCAGTCTGTGCCTGGAGGTTTTTAGTCTAGTCAAGTCTAGTCTGTGCCTGGAGGTGTTTCCTGTTGTCTTGTCTGTTCCTGGAGGTTTTTTAGGCTCCTCTAGTCTGTGCCTGGAGGTTTTTAGTGTCGTGTAGTCTGTGCCTAGAGGTTTTTATGCTCATCTAGACTGTGCCTGAAGATTTTTAGTCTCGTCCTGTCTGCGACTGGAGGTTTTTGGTCTCTCCTAGTTTGTGCCTGGAGGTTTTTAGTCTAGTCTAGTCTGTGCCTGCCGGTTTTTAGTCTCGTCTTGTGTGTGCCTGCCAGTTTTTAGTCTCGTCTGGTTTTTGCCTGGAGGTATTTAGTCTTGTCTTGTCTGTGCCTGGCATCTTTTAGTCTGTTTTAGTCTGTGCCTGGAGGTTTTTAGACACGTCTAGTCTGTGCCTGGAGGTTTTAAGGTTTTTTAGTCAGTGCATGGAGGTTTTTAGTCTCGTCTAGTCTGTGCCTGGAGGTTTTTAGTCTAGTCCAGTCGGTGCCTGGATGTTTTTAGTCTCACCTAGTCTGTGCCTGGAGTTTTTAAAACACGTCTAGTCTGTGCCTGGAGGTTTTTAGTCTCGTCTAATCTGTGCCTTGAGGTTTTAAGTCTCTTCTAGTCTCTGCGTCAAGGTTTTTATTCTCGTCTAGTCGGTGCCAGGAGATTTTTAATCTAGTCCAGTCTGTGCCTGGAGGTTTTCAGCCTCTTCTAGTATGTGCCTGGAGATTTTAGAGACGTCTAGTGTGTGCTTGGAGTTTTTTAGAAATGTCTAGTCTGTGCCTGGAGGTTTTTATTCTCGTCTAGTCTGTGGCAGGAGATATTTAGTCTAGTCTAGTCTGTGCCTGGAGGTTTTTAGTCTCGTCTAATCTGTGCCTTGAGGTTTTAAGTCTCTTCTAGTCTCTGCGTCAAGGTTTTTATTCTCGTCTAGTCGGTGCCAGGAGATTTTTAATCTAGTCCAGTCTGTGCCTGGAGGTTTTCAGCCTCTTCTAGTATGTGCCTGGAGATTTTAGAGACGTCTAGTGTGTGCTTGGAGTTTTTTAGAAATGTCTAGTCTGTGCCTGGAGGTTTTTATTCTCGTCTAGTCTGTGGCAGGAGATATTTAGTCTAGTCCAGTCTGTGCCTGGTGGTTTTAAGTCTCTCTTAGCCTGTGCCTGGAGGTTTTTAGTCTCGTCTAGTGTGTGCCTGAAGGTTTTCAGTCTTTTCTAGTCTGTGCCTGGAGATTGCAATTCTTGCCTAGTCTAGTCTTGGTCTGGGGGTATTTCGTCTCGTGTAGTCTATGCCTGCAGGTTTTTAGTCTCGTCTTGTGTGTGCCTGCCGGTTTTTAGTCTCGTCTAGTTTTTGCCTGGAGGTATTTAGTCTTGTCTAGTCTGTGCCTGGCGTCTTTTAGTCTCTTTTAGTCTGTGCCTGGAGGTTTTTAGACACGTCTAGTCTGTGCCTGGAGGTTCTTAGTCTCATCTAGTTTTTTCCTGGAGGATTTTAGTCTCGTCTAGTCTGTGCCTGGAGGTATTTATCCTCGCCTAGGCAGTGCCTGGATGTTTTTAGTCTCGCCTAGTCTGTGCCTGGTCGTTTTTAGTCTCATCTAGTCTGTGCCAGGAGATTTTTAGTCCAGTCCAGTCCGTGCCTGGACGTTTTAAGTCTCTCCGAGTCTGTGCCTGGAGTTTTTTAGACACGTCTACTCTGTTCCTGGAGGGTTTTAGTATCATCTTGCCTGTGCCTGGAGGTTTCTAATCACGTCTAGTCTGTGCCTAGAGGTTTTTTGTCTCACCTAGTCTGTGCCTGGAGGTTTTAGTCTCGTCTAGTCTGTGCCTGCAGGTTTTTAGTCTCGTCCAGTCTGTGCCTGGAGGTTTTTCGTCTCATCCAGTCTGTGCCTGGAGGTTTTAAGTCTTTTCTGGTCTCTGCGTCGAGGTTTTTAGTCTCGTCTAGTCTGTGCCAGGAGATTTTTAATCTAGTCCAGTCTGTGCCTGGAGGTTTTCTGTCTCTTCGAGTGTGCGCCTGGAGTTTTTTAGGGACGTCTAGTCTGTGCCAGGAGGTTTTTAGTCTCACCTAATCTGTGACTGGAGGTTGAAATTCTTGCCTAGTCTAGTCTCGGTCTGGGGGTATTTAGTCTCGACTTGGCTGTGCCTGGTGGTTTTTAGTCTTGTCTATTCTGTGCCTGAAGGTTTTTAGTCTCGTCTAGTCTGTGCCAGGAGATTTTTAATCTCCTCTAGTCTGTGCCTGGAGGTGTTAACACTTGTCCAGTCTGTGCCTGGAGGTTTTTAGTCTAGTCAAGTCTAGTCTGTGCCTGGAGGTGTTTCCTGTTGTCTTGTCTGTTCCTGGAGGTTTTTTAGGCTCCTCTAGTCTGTGCCTGGAGGTTTTTAGTGTCGTGTAGTCTGTGCCTAGAGGTTTTTATGCTCATCTAGACTGTGCCTGAAGATTTTTAGTCTCGTCCTGTCTGCGACTGGAGGTTTTTGGTCTCTCCTAGTTTGTGCCTGGAGGTTTTTAGTCTAGTCTAGTCTGTGCCTGCCGGTTTTTAGTCTCGTCTTGTGTGTGCCTGCCAGTTTTTAGTCTCGTCTGGTTTTTGCCTGGAGGTATTTAGTCTTGTCTTGTCTGTGCCTGGCATCTTTTAGTCTGTTTTAGTTTGTGCCTGGAGGTTTTTAGACACGTCTAGTCTGTGCCTGGAGGTTTTAAGGTTTTTTTAGTCAGTGCATGGAGGTTTTTAGTCTCGTCTAGTCTGTGCCTGGAGGTTTTTAGTCTAGTCCAGTCGGTGCCTGGATGTTTTTAGTCTCACCTAGTCTGTGCCTGGAGTTTTTAAAACACGTCTAGTCTGTGCCTGGAGGTTTTTAGTCTCGTCTAATCTGTGCCTTGAGGTTTTAAGTCTCTTCTAGTCTCTGCGTCAAGGTTTTTATTCTCGTCTAGTCGGTGCCAGGAGATTTTTAATCTAGTCCAGTCTGTGCCTGGAGGTTTTCAGCCTCTTCTAGTATGTGCCTGGAGATTTTAGAGACGTCTAGTGTGTGCTTGGAGTTTTTTAGAAATGTCTAGTCTGTGCCTGGAGGTTTTTATTCTCGTCTAGTCTGTGGCAGGAGATATTTAGTCTAGTCCAGTCTGTGCCTGGTGGTTTTAAGTCTCTCTTAGCCTGTGCCTGGAGGTTTTTAGTCTCGTCTAGTGTGTGCCTGAAGGTTTTCAGTCTTTTCTAGTCTGTGCCTGGAGATTGCAATTCTTGCCTAGTCTAGTCTTGGTCTGGGGGTATTTCGTCTCGTGTAGTCTATGCCTGCAGGTTTTTAGTCTCGTCTTGTGTGTGCCTGCCGGTTTTTAGTCTCGTCTAGTTTTTGCCTGGAGGTATTTAGTCTTGTCTAGTCTGTGCCTGGCGTCTTTTAGTCTCTTTTAGTCTGTGCCTGGAGGTTTTTAGACACGTCTAGTCTGTGCCTGGAGGTTCTTAGTCTCATCTAGTTTTTTCCTGGAGGATTTTAGTCTCGTCTAGTCTGTGCCTGGAGGTATTTATCCTCGCCTAGGCAGTGCCTGGATGTTTTTAGTCTCGCCTAGTCTGTGCCTGGTCGTTTTTAGTCTCATCTAGTCTGTGCCAGGAGATTTTTAGTCCAGTCCAGTCCGTGCCTGGACGTTTTAAGTCTCTCCGAGTCTGTGCCTGGAGTTTTTTAGACACGTCTACTCTGTTCCTGGAGGGTTTTAGTATCATCTAGCCTGTGCCTGGAGGTTTCTAATCACGTCTAGTCTGTGCCTAGAGGTTTTTTGTCTCACCTAGTCTGTGCCTGGAGGTTTTAGTCTCGTCTAGTCTGTGCCTGGAGGTTTTTAGTCTCGTCCAGTCTGTGCCTGGAGGTTTTTAGTCTCGTCCAGTCTGTGCCTGGAGGTTTTTAGTCTCGTCCAGTCTGTGCCTGGAGGTTTTTCGTCTCATCCAGTCTGTGCCTGGAGGTTTTAAGTCTTTTCTGGTCTCTGCGTCGAGGTTTTTAGTCTCGTCTAGTCTGTGCCAGGAGATTTTTAATCTAGTCCAGTCTGTGCCTGGAGGTTTTCTGTCTCTTCGAGTGTGCGCCTGGAGTTTTTTAGGGACGTCTAGTCTGTGCCAGGAGGTTTTTAGTCTCACCTAATCTGTGACTGGAGGTTGAAATTCTTGCCTAGTCTAGTCTCGGTCTGGGGGTATTTAGTCTCGACTTGGCTGTGCCTGGTGGTTTTTAGTCTTGTCTATTCTGTGCCTGAAGGTTTTTAGTCTCGTCTAGTCTGTGCCAGGAGATTTTTAATCTCCTCTAGTCTGTGCCTGGAGGTGTTAACACTTGTCCAGTCTGTGCCTGGAGGTTTTTAGTCTAGTCAAGTCTAGTCTGTGCCTGGAGGTGTTTCCTGTTGTCTTGTCTGTTCCTGGAGGTTTTTTAGGCTCCTCTAGTCTGTGCCTGGAGGTTTTTAGTGTCGTGTAGTCTGTGCCTAGAGGTTTTTATGCTCATCTAGACTGTGCCTGAAGATTTTTAGTCTCGTCCTGTCTGCGACTGGAGGTTTTTGGTCTCTCCTAGTTTGTGCCTGGAGGTTTTTAGTCTAGTCTAGTCTGTGCCTGCCGGTTTTTAGTCTCGTCTTGTGTGTGCCTGCCAGTTTTTAGTCTCGTCTGGTTTTTGCCTGGAGGTATTTAGTCTTGTCTTGTCTGTGCCTGGCATCTTTTAGTCTGTTTTAGTCTGTGCCTGGAGGTTTTTAGACACGTCTAGTCTGTGCCTGGAGGTTTTAAGGTTTTTTTAGTCAGTGCATGGAGGTTTTTAGTCTCGTCTAGTCTGTGCCTGGAGGTTTTTAGTCTAGTCCAGTCGGTGCCTGGATGTTTTTAGTCTCACCTAGTCTGTGCCTGGAGTTTTTAAAACACGTCTAGTCTGTGCCTGGAGGTTTTTAGTCTCGTCTAATCTGTGCCTTGAGGTTTTAAGTCTCTTCTAGTCTCTGCGTCAAGGTTTTTATTCTCGTCTAGTCGGTGCCAGGAGATTTTTAATCTAGTCCAGTCTGTGCCTGGAGGTTTTCAGCCTCTTCTAGTATGTGCCTGGAGATTTTAGAGACGTCTAGTGTGTGCTTGGAGTTTTTTAGAAATGTCTAGTCTGTGCCTGGAGGTTTTTATTCTCGTCTAGTCTGTGGCAGGAGATATTTAGTCTAGTCTAGTCTGTGCCTGGAGGTTTTTAGTCTCGTCTAATCTGTGCCTTGAGGTTTTAAGTCTCTTCTAGTCTCTGCGTCAAGGTTTTTATTCTCGTCTAGTCGGTGCCAGGAGATTTTTAATCTAGTCCAGTCTGTGCCTGGAGGTTTTCAGCCTCTTCTAGTATGTGCCTGGAGATTTTAGAGACGTCTAGTGTGTGCTTGGAGTTTTTTAGAAATGTCTAGTCTGTGCCTGGAGGTTTTTATTCTCGTCTAGTCTGTGGCAGGAGATATTTAGTCTAGTCCAGTCTGTGCCTGGTGGTTTTAAGTCTCTCTTAGCCTGTGCCCGGAGGTTTTTAGTCTCGTCTAGTGTGTGCCTGAAGGTTTTCAGTCTTTTCTAGTCTGTGCCTGGAGATTGCAATTCTTGCCTAGTCTAGTCTTGGTCTGGGGGTATTTCGTCTCGTGTAGTCTATGCCTGCAGGTTTTTAGTCTCGTCTTGTGTGTGCCTGCCGGTTTTTAGTCTCGTCTAGTTTTTGCCTGGAGGTATTTAGTCTTGTCTAGTCTGTGCCTGGCGTCTTTTAGTCTCTTTTAGTCTGTGCCTGGAGGTTTTTAGACACGTCTAGTCTGTGCCTGGAGGTTCTTAGTCTCATCTAGTTTTTTCCTGGAGGATTTTAGTCTCGTCTAGTCTGTGCCTGGAGGTATTTATCCTCGCCTAGGCAGTGCCTGGATGTTTTTAGTCTCGCCTAGTCTGTGCCTGGTCGTTTTTAGTCTCATCTAGTCTGTGCCAGGAGATTTTTAGTCCAGTCCAGTCCGTGCCTGGACGTTTTAAGTCTCTCCGAGTCTGTGCCTGGAGTTTTTTAGACACGTCTACTCTGTTCCTGGAGGGTTTTAGTATCATCTAGCCTGTGCCTGGAGGTTTCTAATCACGTCTAGTCTGTGCCTAGAGGTTTTTTGTCTCACCTAGTCTGTGCCTGGAGGTTTTAGTCTCGTCTAGTCTGTGCCTGCAGGTTTTTAGTCTCGTCCAGTCTGTGCCTGGAGGTTTTTCGTCTCATCCAGTCTGTGCCTGGAGGTTTTAAGTCTTTTCTGGTCTCTGCGTCGAGGTTTTTAGTCTCGTCTAGTCTGTGCCAGGAGATTTTTAATCTAGTCCAGTCTGTGCCTGGAGGTTTTCTGTCTCTTCGAGTGTGCGCCTGGAGTTTTTTAGGGACGTCTAGTCTGTGCCAGGAGGTTTTTAGTCTCACCTAATCTGTGACTGGAGGTTGAAATTCTTGCCTAGTCTAGTCTCGGTCTGGGGGTATTTAGTCTCGACTTGGCTGTGCCTGGTGGTTTTTAGTCTTGTCTATTCTGTGCCTGAAGGTTTTTAGTCTCGTCTAGTCTGTGCCAGGAGATTTTTAATCTCCTCTAGTCTGTGCCTGGAGGTGTTAACACTTGTCCAGTCTGTGCCTGGAGGTTTTTAGTCTAGTCAAGTCTAGTCTGTGCCTGGAGGTGTTTCCTGTTGTCTTGTCTGTTCCTGGAGGTTTTTTAGGCTCCTCTAGTCTGTGCCTGGAGGTTTTTAGTGTCGTGTAGTCTGTGCCTAGAGGTTTTTATGCTCATCTAGACTGTGCCTGAAGATTTTTAGTCTCGTCCTGTCTGCGACTGGAGGTTTTTGGTCTCTCCTAGTTTGTGCCTGGAGGTTTTTAGTCTAGTCTAGTCTGTGCCTGCCGGTTTTTAGTCTCGTCTTGTGTGTGCCTGCCAGTTTTTAGTCTCGTCTGGTTTTTGCCTGGAGGTATTTAGTCTTGTCTTGTCTGTGCCTGGCATCTTTTAGTCTGTTTTAGTCTGTGCCTGGAGGTTTTTAGACACGTCTAGTCTGTGCCTGGAGGTTTTAAGGTTTTTTTAGTCAGTGCATGGAGGTTTTTAGTCTCGTCTAGTCTGTGCCTGGAGGTTTTTAGTCTAGTCCAGTCGGTGCCTGGATGTTTTTAGTCTCACCTAGTCTGTGCCTGGAGTTTTTAAAACACGTCTAGTCTGTGCCTGGAGGTTTTTAGTCTCGTCTAATCTGTGCCTTGAGGTTTTAAGTCTCTTCTAGTCTCTGCGTCAAGGTTTTTATTCTCGTCTAGTCGGTGCCAGGAGATTTTTAATCTAGTCCAGTCTGTGCCTGGAGGTTTTCAGCCTCTTCTAGTATGTGCCTGGAGATTTTAGAGACGTCTAGTGTGTGCTTGGAGTTTTTTAGAAATGTCTAGTCTGTGCCTGGAGGTTTTTATTCTCGTCTAGTCTGTGGCAGGAGATATTTAGTCTAGTCTAGTCTGTGCCTGGAGGTTTTTAGTCTCGTCTAATCTGTGCCTTGAGGTTTTAAGTCTCTTCTAGTCTCTGCGTCAAGGTTTTTATTCTCGTCTAGTCGGTGCCAGGAGATTTTTAATCTAGTCCAGTCTGTGCCTGGAGGTTTTCAGCCTCTTCTAGTATGTGCCTGGAGATTTTAGAGGCGTCTAGTGTGTGCTTGGAGTTTTTTAGAAATGTCTAGTCTGTGCCTGGAGGTTTTTATTCTCGTCTAGTCTGTGGCAGGAGATATTTAGTCTAGTCCAGTCTGTGCCTGGTGGTTTTAAGTCTCTCTTAGCCTGTGCCCGGAGGTTTTTAGTCTCGTCTAGTGTGTGCCTGAAGGTTTTCAGTCTTTTCTAGTCTGTGCCTGGAGATTGCAATTCTTGCCTAGTCTAGTCTTGGTCTGGGGGTATTTCGTCTCGTGTAGTCTATGCCTGCAGGTTTTTAGTCTCGTCTTGTGTGTGCCTGCCGGTTTTTAGTCTCGTCTAGTTTTTGCCTGGAGGTATTTAGTCTTGTCTAGTCTGTGCCTGGCGTCTTTTAGTCTCTTTTAGTCTGTGCCTGGAGGTTTTTAGACACGTCTAGTCTGTGCCTGGAGGTTCTTAGTCTCATCTAGTTTTTTCCTGGAGGATTTTAGTCTCGTCTAGTCTGTGCCTGGAGGTATTTATCCTCGCCTAGGCAGTGCCTGGATGTTTTTAGTCTCGCCTAGTCTGTGCCTGGTCGTTTTTAGTCTCATCTAGTCTGTGCCAGGAGATTTTTAGTCCAGTCCAGTCCGTGCCTGGACGTTTTAAGTCTCTCCGAGTCTGTGCCTGGAGTTTTTTAGACACGTCTACTCTGTTCCTGGAGGGTTTTAGTATCATCTTGCCTGTGCCTGGAGGTTTCTAATCACGTCTAGTCTGTGCCTAGAGGTTTTTTGTCTCACCTAGTCTGTGCCTGGAGGTTTTAGTCTCGTCTAGTCTGTGCCTGCAGGTTTTTAGTCTCGTCCAGTCTGTGCCTGGAGGTTTTTCGTCTCATCCAGTCTGTGCCTGGAGGTTTTAAGTCTTTTCTGGTCTCTGCGTCGAGGTTTTTAGTCTCGTCTAGTCTGTGCCAGGAGATTTTTAATCTAGTCCAGTCTGTGCCTGGAGGTTTTCTGTCTCTTCGAGTGTGCGCCTGGAGTTTTTTAGGGACGTCTAGTCTGTGCCAGGAGGTTTTTAGTCTCACCTAATCTGTGACTGGAGGTTGAAATTCTTGCCTAGTCTAGTCTCGGTCTGGGGGTATTTAGTCTCGACTTGGCTGTGCCTGGTGGTTTTTAGTCTTGTCTATTCTGTGCCTGAAGGTTTTTAGTCTCGTCTAGTCTGTGCCAGGAGATTTTTAATCTCCTCTAGTCTGTGCCTGGAGGTGTTAACACTTGTCCAGTCTGTGCCTGGAGGTTTTTAGTCTAGTCAAGTCTAGTCTGTGCCTGGAGGTGTTTCCTGTTGTCTTGTCTGTTCCTGGAGGTTTTTTAGGCTCCTCTAGTCTGTGCCTGGAGGTTTTTAGTGTCGTGTAGTCTGTGCCTAGAGGTTTTTATGCTCATCTAGACTGTGCCTGAAGATTTTTAGTCTCGTCCTGTCTGCGACTGGAGGTTTTTGGTCTCTCCTAGTTTGTGCCTGGAGGTTTTTAGTCTAGTCTAGTCTGTGCCTGCCGGTTTTTAGTCTCGTCTTGTGTGTGCCTGCCAGTTTTTAGTCTCGTCTGGTTTTTGCCTGGAGGTATTTAGTCTTGTCTTGTCTGTGCCTGGCATCTTTTAGTCTGTTTTAGTCTGTGCCTGGAGGTTTTTAGACACGTCTAGTCTGTGCCTGGAGGTTTTAAGGTTTTTTTAGTCAGTGCATGGAGGTTTTTAGTCTCGTCTAGTCTGTGCCTGGAGGTTTTTAGTCTAGTCCAGTCGGTGCCTGGATGTTTTTAGTCTCACCTAGTCTGTGCCTGGAGTTTTTAAAACACGTCTAGTCTGTGCCTGGAGGTTTTTAGTCTCGTCTAATCTGTGCCTTGAGGTTTTAAGTCTCTTCTAGTCTCTGCGTCAAGGTTTTTATTCTCGTCTAGTCGGTGCCAGGAGATTTTTAATCTAGTCCAGTCTGTGCCTGGAGGTTTTCAGCCTCTTCTAGTATGTGCCTGGAGATTTTAGAGACGTCTAGTGTGTGCTTGGAGTTTTTTAGAAATGTCTAGTCTGTGCCTGGAGGTTTTTATTCTCGTCTAGTCTGTGGCAGGAGATATTTAGTCTAGTCTAGTCTGTGCCTGGAGGTTTTTAGTCTCGTCTAATCTGTGCCTTGAGGTTTTAAGTCTCTTCTAGTCTCTGCGTCAAGGTTTTTATTCTCGTCTAGTCGGTGCCAGGAGATTTTTAATCTAGTCCAGTCTGTGCCTGGAGGTTTTCAGCCTCTTCTAGTATGTGCCTGGAGATTTTAGAGACGTCTAGTGTGTGCTTGGAGTTTTTTAGAAATGTCTAGTCTGTGCCTGGAGGTTTTTATTCTCGTCTAGTCTGTGGCAGGAGATATTTAGTCTAGTCTAGTCTGTGCCTGGAGGTTTTTAGTCTCGTCTAATCTGTGCCTTGAGGTTTTAAGTCTCTTCTAGTCTCTGCGTCAAGGTTTTTATTCTCGTCTAGTCGGTGCCAGGAGATTTTTAATCTAGTCCAGTCTGTGCCTGGAGGTTTTCAGCCTCTTCTAGTATGTGCCTGGAGATTTTAGAGACGTCTAGTGTGTGCTTGGAGTTTTTTAGAAATGTCTAGTCTGTGCCTGGAGGTTTTTATTCTCGTCTAGTCTGTGGCAGGAGATATTTAGTCTAGTCCAGTCTGTGCCTGGTGGTTTTAAGTCTCTCTTAGCCTGTGCCTGGAGGTTTTTAGTCTCGTCTAGTGTGTGCCTGAAGGTTTTCAGTCTTTTCTAGTCTGTGCCTGGAGATTGCAATTCTTGCCTAGTCTAGTCTTGGTCTGGGGGTATTTCGTCTCGTGTAGTCTATGCCTGCAGGTTTTTAGTCTCGTCTTGTGTGTGCCTGCCGGTTTTTAGTCTCGTCTAGTTTTTGCCTGGAGGTATTTAGTCTTGTCTAGTCTGTGCCTGGCGTCTTTTAGTCTCTTTTAGTCTGTGCCTGGAGGTTTTTAGACACGTCTAGTCTGTGCCTGGAGGTTCTTAGTCTCATCTAGTTTTTTCCTGGAGGATTTTAGTCTCGTCTAGTCTGTGCCTGGAGGTATTTATCCTCGCCTAGGCAGTGCCTGGATGTTTTTAGTCTCGCCTAGTCTGTGCCTGGTCGTTTTTAGTCTCATCTAGTCTGTGCCAGGAGATTTTTAGTCCAGTCCAGTCCGTGCCTGGACGTTTTAAGTCTCTCCGAGTCTGTGCCTGGAGTTTTTTAGACACGTCTACTCTGTTCCTGGAGGGTTTTAGTATCATCTAGCCTGTGCCTGGAGGTTTCTAATCACGTCTAGTCTGTGCCTAGAGGTTTTTTGTCTCACCTAGTCTGTGCCTGGAGGTTTTAGTCTCGTCTAGTCTGTGCCTGCAGGTTTTTAGTCTCGTCCAGTCTGTGCCTGGAGGTTTTTAGTCTCGTCCAGTCTGTGCCTGGAGGTTTTTAGTCTCGTCCAGTCTGTGCCTGGAGAATTTCGTCTCATCCAGTCTGTGCCTGGAGGTTTTAAGTCTTTTCTGGTCTCTGCGTCGAGGTTTTTAGTCTCGTCTAGTCTGTGCCAGGAGATTTTTAATCTAGTCCAGTCTGTGCCTGGAGGTTTTCTGTCTCTTCGAGTGTGCGCCTGGAGTTTTTTAGGGACGTCTAGTCTGTGCCAGGAGGTTTTTAGTCTCACCTAATCTGTGACTGGAGGTTGAAATTCTTGCCTAGTCTAGTCTCGGTCTGGGGGTATTTAGTCTCGACTTGGCTGTGCCTGGTGGTTTTTAGTCTTGTCTATTCTGTGCCTGAAGGTTTTTAGTCTCGTCTAGTCTGTGCCAGGAGATTTTTAATCTCCTCTAGTCTGTGCCTGGAGGTGTTAACACTTGTCCAGTCTGTGCCTGGAGGTTTTTAGTCTAGTCAAGTCTAGTCTGTGCCTGGAGGTGTTTCCTGTTGTCTTGTCTGTTCCTGGAGGTTTTTTAGGCTCCTCTAGTCTGTGCCTGGAGGTTTTTAGTGTCGTGTAGTCTGTGCCTAGAGGTTTTTATGCTCATCTAGACTGTGCCTGAAGATTTTTAGTCTCGTCCTGTCTGCGACTGGAGGTTTTTGGTCTCTCCTAGTTTGTGCCTGGAGGTTTTTAGTCTAGTCTAGTCTGTGCCTGCAGGTTTTTAGTCTCGTCTTGTGTGTGCCTGCCAGTTTTTAGTCTCGTCTGGTTTTTGCCTGGAGGTATTTAGTCTTGTCTTGTCTGTGCCTGGCATCTTTTAGTCTGTTTTAGTCTGTGCCTGGAGGTTTTTAGACACGTCTAGTCTGTGCCTGGAGGTTTTAAGGTTTTTTTAGTCAGTGCATGGAGGTTTTTAGTCTCGTCTAGTCTGTGCCTGGAGGTTTTTAGTCTAGTCCAGTCGGTGCCTGGATGTTTTTAGTCTCACCTAGTCTGTGCCTGGAGTTTTTAAAACACGTCTAGTCTGTGCCTGGAGGTTTTTAGTCTCGTCTAATCTGTGCCTTGAGGTTTTAAGTCTCTTCTAGTCTCTGCGTCAAGGTTTTTATTCTCGTCTAGTCGGTGCCAGGAGATTTTTAATCTAGTCCAGTCTGTGCCTGGAGGTTTTCAGCCTCTTCTAGTATGTGCCTGGAGATTTTAGAGACGTCTAGTGTGTGCTTGGAGTTTTTTAGAAATGTCTAGTCTGTGCCTGGAGGTTTTTATTCTCGTCTAGTTTGTGGCAGGAGATATTTAGTCTAGTCTAGTCTGTGCCTGGAGGTTTTTAGTCTCGTCTCATCTGTGCCTTGAGGTTTTAAGTCTCTTCTAGTCTCTGCGTCAAGGTTTTTATTCTCGTCTAGTCGGTGCCAGGAGATTTTTAATCTAGTCCAGTCTGTGCCTGGAGGTTTTCAGCCTCTTCTAGTATGTGCCTGGAGATTTTAGAGACGTCTAGTGTGTGCTTGGAGTTTTTTAGAAATGTCTAGTCTGTGCCTGGAGGTTTTTATTCTCGTCTAGTCTGTGGCAGGAGATATTTAGTCTAGTCCAGTCTGTGCCTGGTGGTTTTAAGTCTCTCTTAGCCTGTGCCTGGAGGTTTTTAGTCTCGTCTAGTGTGTGCCTGAAGGTTTTCAGTCTTTTCTAGTCTGTGCCTGGAGATTGCAATTCTTGCCTAGTCTAGTCTTGGTCTGGGGGTATTTCGTCTCGTGTAGTCGATGCCTGCAGGTTTTTAGTCTCGTCTTGTGTGTGCCTGCCGGTTTTTAGTCTCGTCTAGTTTTTGCCTGGAGGTATTTAGTCTTGTCTAGTCTGTGCCTGGCGTCTTTTAGTCTCGTCTAGTCTGTGCCTGGAGGTTTTTAGTCTAGTCCAGTCGGTGCCTGGATGTTTTTAGTCTCACCTAGTCTGTGCCTGGAGTTTTTAAAACACGTCTAGTCTGTGCCTGGAGGTTTTTAGTCTCGTCTAATCTGTGCCTTGAGGTTTTAAGTCTCTTCTAGTCTCTGCGTCAAGGTTTTTATTCTCGTCTAGTCTGTGCCAGGAGATTTTTAATCTAGTCCAGTCTGTGCCTGGAGGTTTTTAGACACGTCTAGTCTGTGCCTGGAGGTTCTTAGTCTCATCTAGTTTTTTCCTGGAGGATTTTAGTCTCGTCTAGTCTGTGCCTGGAGGTATTTATCCTCGCCTAGGCAGTGCCTGGATGTTTTTAGTCTCGCCTAGTCTGTTCCTGGTCGTTTTTAGTCTCATCTAGTCTGTGCCAGGAGATTTTTAGTCCAGTCCAGTCCGTGCCTGGACGTTTTAAGTCTCTCCGAGTCTGTGCCTGGAGTTTTTTAGACACGTCTACTCTGTTCCTGGAGGGTTTTAGTATCATCTAGCCTGTGCCTGGAGGTTTCTAATCACGTCTAGTCTGTGCCTAGAGGTTTTTTGTCTCACCTAGTCTGTGCCTGGAGGTTTTAGTCTCGTCTAGTCTGTGCCTGCAGGTTTTTAGTCTCGTCCAGTCTGTGCCTGGAGGTTTTTAGTCTCGTCCAGTCTGTGCCTGGAGGTTTTTAGTCTCGTCCAGTCTGTGCCTGGAGGTTTTTCGTCTCATCCAGTCTGTGCCTGGAGGTTTTAAGTCTTTTCTGGTCTCTGCGTCGAGGTTTTTAGTCTCGTCTAGTCTGTGCCAGGAGATTTTTAATCTAGTCCAGTCTGTGCCTGGAGGTTTTCTGTCTCTTCGAGTGTGCGCCTGGAGTTTTTTAGGGACGTCTAGTCTGTGCCAGGAGGTTTTTAGTCTCACCTAATCTGTGACTGGAGGTTGAAATTCTTGCCTAGTCTAGTCTCGGTCTGGGGGTATTTAGTCTCGACTTGGCTGTGCCTGGTGGTTTTTAGTCTTGTCTATTCTGTGCCTGAAGGTTTTTAGTCTCGTCTAGTCTGTGCCAGGAGATTTTTAATCTCCTCTAGTCTGTGCCTGGAGGTGTTAACACTTGTCCAGTCTGTGCCTGGAGGTTTTTAGTCTAGTCAAGTCTAGTCTGTGCCTGGAGGTGTTTCCTGTTGTCTTGTCTGTTCCTGGAGGTTTTTTAGGCTCCTCTAGTCTGTGCCTGGAGGTTTTTAGTGTCGTGTAGTCTGTGCCTAGAGGTTTTTATGCTCATCTAGACTGTGCCTGAAGATTTTTAGTCTCGTCCTGTCTGCGACTGGAGGTTTTTGGTCTCTCCTAGTTTGTGCCTGGAGGTTTTTAGTCTAGTCTAGTCTGTGCCTGCCGGTTTTTAGTCTCGTCTTGTGTGTGCCTGCCAGTTTTTAGTCTCGTCTGGTTTTTGCCTGGAGGTATTTAGTCTTGTCTTGTCTGTGCCTGGCATCTTTTAGTCTGTTTTAGTCTGTGCCTGGAGGTTTTTAGACACGTCTAGTCTGTGCCTGGAGGTTTTAAGGTTTTTTTAGTCAGTGCATGGAGGTTTTTAGTCTCGTCTAGTCTGTGCCTGGAGGTTTTTAGTCTAGTCCAGTCGGTGCCTGGATGTTTTTAGTCTCACCTAGTCTGTGCCTGGAGTTTTTAAAACACGTCTAGTCTGTGCCTGGAGGTTTTTAGTCTCGTCTAATCTGTGCCTTGAGGTTTTAAGTCTCTTCTAGTCTCTGCGTCAAGGTTTTTATTCTCGTCTAGTCGGTGCCAGGAGATTTTTAATCTAGTCCAGTCTGTGCCTGGAGGTTTTCAGCCTCTTCTAGTATGTGCCTGGAGATTTTAGAGACGTCTAGTGTGTGCTTGGAGTTTTTTAGAAATGTCTAGTCTGTGCCTGGAGGTTTTTATTCTCGTCTAGTTTGTGGCAGGAGATATTTAGTCTAGTCTAGTCTGTGCCTGGAGGTTTTTAGTCTCGTCTCATCTGTGCCTTGAGGTTTTAAGTCTCTTCTAGTCTCTGCGTCAAGGTTTTTATTCTCGTCTAGTCGGTGCCAGGAGATTTTTAATCTAGTCCAGTCTGTGCCTGGAGGTTTTCAGCCTCTTCTAGTATGTGCCTGGAGATTTTAGAGACGTCTAGTGTGTGCTTGGAGTTTTTTAGAAATGTCTAGTCTGTGCCTGGAGGTTTTTATTCTCGTCTAGTCTGTGGCAGGAGATATTTAGTCTAGTCCAGTCTGTGCCTGGTGGTTTTAAGTCTCTCTTAGCCTGTGCCTGGAGGTTTTTAGTCTCGTCTAGTGTGTGCCTGAAGGTTTTCAGTCTTTTCTAGTCTGTGCCTGGAGATTGCAATTCTTGCCTAGTCTAGTCTTGGTCTGGGGGTATTTCGTCTCGTGTAGTCGATGCCTGCAGGTTTTTAGTCTCGTCTTGTGTGTGCCTGCCGGTTTTTAGTCTCGTCTAGTTTTTGCCTGGAGGTATTTAGTCTTGTCTAGTCTGTGCCTGGCGTCTTTTAGTCTCGTCTAGTCTGTGCCTGGAGGTTTTTAGTCTAGTCCAGTCGGTGCCTGGATGTTTTTAGTCTCACCTAGTCTGTGCCTGGAGTTTTTAAAACACGTCTAGTCTGTGCCTGGAGGTTTTTAGTCTCGTCTAATCTGTGCCTTGAGGTTTTAAGTCTCTTCTAGTCTCTGCGTCAAGGTTTTTATTCTCGTCTAGTCTGTGCCAGGAGATTTTTAATCTAGTCCAGTCTGTGCCTGGAGGTTTTTAGACACGTCTAGTCTGTGCCTGGAGGTTCTTAGTCTCATCTAGTTTTTTCCTGGAGGATTTTAGTCTCGTCTAGTCTGTGCCTGGAGGTATTTATCCTCGCCTAGGCAGTGCCTGGATGTTTTTAGTCTCGCCTAGTCTGTTCCTGGTCGTTTTTAGTCTCATCTAGTCTGTGCCAGGAGATTTTTAGTCCAGTCCAGTCCGTGCCTGGACGTTTTAAGTCTCTCCGAGTCTGTGCCTGGAGTTTTTTAGACACGTCTACTCTGTTCCTGGAGGGTTTTAGTATCATCTAGCCTGTGCCTGGAGGTTTCTAATCACGTCTAGTCTGTGCCTAGAGGTTTTTTGTCTCACCTAGTCTGTGCCTGGAGGTTTTAGTCTCGTCTAGTCTGTGCCTGCAGGTTTTTAGTCTCGTCCAGTCTGTGCCTGGAGGTTTTTAGTCTCGTCCAGTCTGTGCCTGGAGGTTTTTAGTCTCGTCCAGTCTGTGCCTGGAGGTTTTTCGTCTCATCCAGTCTGTGCCTGGAGGTTTTAAGTCTTTTCTGGTCTCTGCGTCGAGGTTTTTAGTCTCGTCTAGTCTGTGCCAGGAGATTTTTAATCTAGTCCAGTCTGTGCCTGGAGGTTTTCTGTCTCTTCGAGTGTGCGCCTGGAGTTTTTTAGGGACGTCTAGTCTGTGCCAGGAGGTTTTTAGTCTCACCTAATCTGTGACTGGAGGTTGAAATTCTTGCCTAGTCTAGTCTCGGTCTGGGGGTATTTAGTCTCGACTTGGCTGTGCCTGGTGGTTTTTAGTCTTGTCTATTCTGTGCCTGAAGGTTTTTAGTCTCGTCTAGTCTGTGCCAGGAGATTTTTAATCTCCTCTAGTCTGTGCCTGGAGGTGTTAACACTTGTCCAGTCTGTGCCTGGAGGTTTTTAGTCTAGTCAAGTCTAGTCTGTGCCTGGAGGTGTTTCCTGTTGTCTTGTCTGTTCCTGGAGGTTTTTTAGGCTCCTCTAGTCTGTGCCTGGAGGTTTTTAGTGTCGTGTAGTCTGTGCCTAGAGGTTTTTATGCTCATCTAGACTGTGCCTGAAGATTTTTAGTCTCGTCCTGTCTGCGACTGGAGGTTTTTGGTCTCTCCTAGTTTGTGCCTGGAGGTTTTTAGTCTAGTCTAGTCTGTGCCTGCCGGTTTTTAGTCTCGTCTTGTGTGTGCCTGCCAGTTTTTAGTCTCGTCTGGTTTTTGCATGGAGGTATTTAGTCTTGTCTTGTCTGTGCCTGGCATCTTTTAGTCTGTTTTAGTCTGTGCCTGGAGGTTTTTAGACACGTCTAGTCTGTGCCTGGAGGTTTTAAGGTTTTTTTAGTCAGTGCATGGAGGTTTTTAGTCTCGTCTAGTCTGTGCCTGGAGGTTTTTAGTCTAGTCCAGTCGGTGCCTGGATGTTTTTAGTCTCACCTAGTCTGTGCCTGGAGTTTTTAAAACACGTCTAGTCTGTGCCTGGAGGTTTTTAGTCTCGTCTAATCTGTGCCTTGAGGTTTTAAGTCTCTTCTAGTCTCTGCGTCAAGGTTTTTATTCTCGTCTAGTCGGTGCCAGGAGATTTTTAATCTAGTCCAGTCTGTGCCTGGAGGTTTTCAGCCTCTTCTAGTATGTGCCTGGAGATTTTAGAGACGTCTAGTGTGTGCTTGGAGTTTTTTAGAAATGTCTAGTCTGTGCCTGGAGGTTTTTATTCTCGTCTAGTCTGTGGCAGGAGATATTTAGTCTAGTCTAGTCTGTGCCTGGAGGTTTTTAGTCTCGTCTAATCTGTGCCTTGAGGTTTTAAGTCTCTTCTAGTCTCTGCGTCAAGGTTTTTATTCTCGTCTAGTCGGTGCCAGGAGATTTTTAATCTAGTCCAGTCTGTGCCTGGAGGTTTTCAGCCTCTTCTAGTATGTGCCTGGAGATTTTAGAGGCGTCTAGTGTGTGCTTGGAGTTTTTTAGAAATGTCTAGTCTGTGCCTGGAGGTTTTTATTCTCGTCTAGTCTGTGGCAGGAGATATTTAGTCTAGTCCAGTCTGTGCCTGGTGGTTTTAAGTCTCTCTTAGCCTGTGCCTGGAGGTTTTTAGTCTCGTCTAGTGTGTGCCTGAAGGTTTTCAGTCTTTTCTAGTCTGTGCCTGGAGATTGCAATTCTTGCCTAGTCTAGTCTTGGTCTGGGGGTATTTCGTCTCGTGTAGTCTATGCCTGCAGGTTTTTAGTCTCGTCTTGTGTGTGCCTGCCGGTTTTTAGTCTCGTCTAGTTTTTGCCTGGAGGTATTTAGTCTTGTCTAGTCTGTGCCTGGCGTCTTTTAGTCTCTTTTAGTCTGTGCCTGGAGGTTTTTAGACACGTCTAGTCTGTGCCTGGAGGTTCTTAGTCTCATCTAGTTTTTTCCTGGAGGATTTTAGTCTCGTCTAGTCTGTGCCTGGAGGTATTTATCCTCGCCTAGGCAGTGCCTGGATGTTTTTAGTCTCGCCTAGTCTGTGCCTGGTCGTTTTTAGTCTCATCTAGTCTGTGCCAGGAGATTTTTAGTCCAGTCCAGTCCGTGCCTGGACGTTTTAAGTCTCTCCGAGTCTGTGCCTGGAGTTTTTTAGACACGTCTACTCTGTTCCTGGAGGGTTTTAGTATCATCTAGCCTGTGCCTGGAGGTTTCTAATCACGTCTAGTCTGTGCCTAGAGGTTTTTTGTCTCACCTAGTCTGTGCCTGGAGGTTTTAGTCTCGTCTAGTCTGTGCCTGCAGGTTTTTAGTCTCGTCCAGTCTGTGCCTGGAGGTTTTTAGTCTCGTCCAGTCTGTGCCTGGAGGTTTTTAGTCTCGTCCAGTCTGTGCCTGGAGGTTTTTCGTCTCATCCAGTCTGTGCCTGGAGGTTTTAAGTCTTTTCTGGTCTCTGCGTCGAGGTTTTTAGTCTCGTCTAGTCTGTGCCAGGAGATTTTTAATCTAGTCCAGTCTGTGCCTGGAGGTTTTCTGTCTCTTCGAGTGTGCGCCTGGAGTTTTTTAGGGACGTCTAGTCTGTGCCAGGAGGTTTTTAGTCTCACCTAATCTGTGACTGGAGGTTGAAATTCTTGCCTAGTCTAGTCTCGGTCTGGGGGTATTTAGTCTCGACTTGGCTGTGCCTGGTGGTTTTTAGTCTTGTCTATTCTGTGCCTGAAGGTTTTTAGTCTCGTCTAGTCTGTGCCAGGAGATTTTTAATCTCCTCTAGTCTGTGCCTGGAGGTGTTAACACTTGTCCAGTCTGTGCCTGGAGGTTTTTAGTCTAGTCAAGTCTAGTCTGTGCCTGGAGGTGTTTCCTGTTGTCTTGTCTGTTCCTGGAGGTTTTTTAGGCTCCTCTAGTCTGTGCCTGGAGGTTTTTAGTGTCATGTAGTCTGTGCCTAGAGGTTTTTATGCTCATCTAGACTGTGCCTGAATATTTTTAGTCTCGTCCTGTCTGCGACTGGAGGTTTTTGGTCTCTCCTAGTTTGTGCCTGGAGGTTTTTAGTCTAGTCTAGTCTGTGCCTGCCGGTTTTTAGTCTCGTCTTGTGTGTGCCTGCCAGTTTTTAGTCTCGTCTGGTTTTTGCCTGGAAGTATTTAGTCTTGTCTTGTCTGTGCCTGGCATCTTTTAGTCTGTTTTAGTCTGTGCCTGGAGGTTTTTAGACACGTCTAGTCTGTGCCTGGAGGTTTTAAGGTTTTTTTAGTCAGTGCATGGAGGTTTTTAGTCTCGTCTAGTCTGTGCCTGGAGGTTTTTAGTCTAGTCCAGTCGGTGCCTGGATGTTTTTAGTCTCACCTAGTCTGTGCCTGGAGTTTTTAAAACACGTCTAGTCTGTGCCTGGAGGTTTTTAGGCTCGTCTAATCTGTGCCTTGAGGTTTTAAGTCTCTTCTAGTCTCTGCGTCAAGGTTTTTATTCTCGTCTAGTCGGTGCCAGGAGATTTTTAGTCTCGTCCAGTCTGTGCCTGGAGGTTTTCAGCCTCTTCTAGTATGTGCCTGGAGATTTTAGAGACGTCTAGTGTGTGCTTGGAGTTTTTTAGAAATGTCTAGTCTGTGCCTGGAGGTTTTTATTCTCGTCTAGTCTGTGGCAGGAGATATTTAGTCTAGTCTAGTCTGTGCCTGGAGGTTTTTAGTCTCGTCTAATCTGTGCCTTGAGGTTTTAAGTCTCTTCTAGTCTCTGCGTCAAGGTTTTTATTCTCGTCTAGTCGGTGCCAGGAGATTTTTAATCTAGTCCAGTCTGTGCCTGGAGGTTTTCAGCCTCTTCTAGTATGTGCCTGGAGATTTTAGAGACGTCTAGTGTGTGCTTGGAGTTTTTTAGAAATGTCTAGTCTGTGCCTGGAGGTTTTTATTCTCGTCTAGTCTGTGGCAGGAGATATTTAGTCTAGTCTAGTCTGTGCCTGGAGGTTTTTAGGCTCGTCTAATCTGTGCCTTGAGGTTTTAAGTCTCTTCTAGTCTCTGCGTCAAGGTTTTTATTCTCGTCTAGTCGGTGCCAGGAGATTTTTAATCTAGTCCAGTCTGTGCCTGGAGGTTTTCAGCCTCTTCTAGTATGTGCCTGGAGATTTTAGAGACGTCTAGTGTGTGCTTGGAGTTTTTTAGAAATGTCTAGTCTGTGCCTGGAGGTTTTTATTCTCGTCTAGTCTGTGGCAGGAGATATTTAGTCTAGTCCAGTCTGTGCCTGGTGGTTTTAAGTCTCTCTTAGCCTGTGCCTGGAGGTTTTTAGTCTCGTCTAGTGTGTGCCTGAAGGTTTTCAGTCTTTTCTAGTCTGTGCCTGGAGATTGCAATTCTTGCCTAGTCTAGTCTTGGTCTGGGGGTATTTCGTCTCGTGTAGTCTATGCCTGCAGGTTTTTAGTCTCGTCTTGTGTGTGCCTGCCGGTTTTTAGTCTCGTCTAGTTTTTGCCTGGAGGTATTTAGTCTTGTCTAGTCTGTGCCTGGCGTCTTTTAGTCTCTTTTAGTCTGTGCCTGGAGGTTTTTAGACATGTCTAGTCTGTGCCTGGAGGTTCTTAGTCTCATCTAGTTTTTTCCTGGAGGATTTTAGTCTCGTCTAGTCTGTGCCTGGAGGTATTTATCCTCGCCTAGGCAGTGCCTGGATGTTTTTAGTCTCGCCTAGTCTGTTCCTGGTCGTTTTTAGTCTCATCTAGTCTGTGCCAGGAGATTTTTAGTCCAGTCCAGTCCGTGCCTGGACGTTTTAAGTCTCTCCGAGTCTGTGCCTGGAGTTTTTTAGACACGTCTACTCTGTTCCTGGAGGGTTTTAGTATCATCTAGCCTGTGCCTGGAGGTTTCTAATCACGTCTAGTCTGTGCCTAGAGGTTTTTTGTCTCACCTAGTCTGTGCCTGGAGGTTTTAGTCTCGTCTAGTCTGTGCCTGCAGGTTTTTAGTCTCGTCCAGTCTGTGCCTGGAGGTTTTTAGTCTCGTCCAGTCTGTGCCTGGAGGTTTTTAGTCTCGTCCAGTCTGTGCCTGGAGGTTTTTCGTCTCATCCAGTCTGTGCCTGGAGGTTTTAAGTCTTTTCTGGTCTCTGCGTCGAGGTTTTTAGCCTCGTCTAGTCTGTGCCAGGAGATTTTTAATCTAGTCCAGTCTGTGCCTGGAGGTTTTCTGTCTCTTCGAGTGTGCGCCTGGAGTTTTTTAGGGACGTCTAGTCTGTGCCAGGAGGTTTTTAGTCTCACCTAATCTGTGACTGGAGGTTGAAATTCTTGCCTAGTCTAGTCTCGGTCTGGGGGTATTTAGTCTCGACTTGGCTGTGCCTGGTGGTTTTTAGTCTTGTCTATTCTGTGCCTGAAGGTTTTTAGTCTCGTCTAGTCTGTGCCAGGAGATTTTTAATCTCCTCTAGTCTGTGCCTGGAGGTGTTAACACTTGTCCAGTCTGTGCCTGGAGGTTTTTAGTCTAGTCAAGTCTAGTCTGTGCCTGGAGGTGTTTCCTGTTGTCTTGTCTGTTCCTGGAGGTTTTTTAGGCTCCTCTAGTCTGTGCCTGGAGGTTTTTAGTGTCGTGTAGTCTGTGCCTAGAGGTTTTTATGCTCATCTAGACTGTGCCTGAAGATTTTTAGTCTCGTCCTGTCTGCGACTGGAGGTTTTTGGTCTCTCCTAGTTTGTGCCTGGAGGTTTTTAGTCTAGTCTAGTCTGTGCCTGCCGGTTTTTAGTCTCGTCTTGTGTGTGCCTGCCAGTTTTTAGTCTCGTCTGGTTTTTGCCTGGAGGTATTTAGTCTTGTCTTGTCTGTGCCTGGCATCTTTTAGTCTGTTTTAGTCTGTGCCTGGAGGTTTTTAGACACGTCTAGTCTGTGCCTGGAGGTTTTAAGGTTTTTTTAGTCAGTGCATGGAGGTTTTTAGTCTCGTCTAGTCTGTGCCTGGAGGTTTTTAGTCTAGTCCAGTCGGTGCCTGGATGTTTTTAGTCTCACCTAGTCTGTGCCTGGAGTTTTTAAAACACGTCTAGTCTGTGCCTGGAGGTTTTTAGTCTCGTCTAATCTGTGCCTTGAGGTTTTAAGTCTCTTCTAGTCTCTGCGTCAAGGTTTTTATTCTCGTCTAGTCGGTGCCAGGAGATTTTTAATCTAGTCCAGTCTGTGCCTGGAGGTTTTCAGCCTCTTCTAGTATGTGCCTGGAGATTTTAGAGACGTCTAGTGTGTGCTTGGAGTTTTTTAGAAATGTCTAGTCTGTGCCTGGAGGTTTTTATTCTCGTCTAGTTTGTGGCAGGAGATATTTAGTCTAGTCTAGTCTGTGCCTGGAGGTTTTTAGTCTCGTCTCATCTGTGCCTTGAGGTTTTAAGTCTCTTCTAGTCTCTGCGTCAAGGTTTTTATTCTCGTCTAGTCGGTGCCAGGAGATTTTTAATCTAGTCCAGTCTGTGCCTGGAGGTTTTCAGCCTCTTCTAGTATGTGCCTGGAGATTTTAGAGACGTCTAGTGTGTGCTTGGAGTTTTTTAGAAATGTCTAGTCTGTGCCTGGAGGTTTTTATTCTCGTCTAGTCTGTGGCAGGAGATATTTAGTCTAGTCCAGTCTGTGCCTGGTGGTTTTAAGTCTCTCTTAGCCTGTGCCTGGAGGTTTTTAGTCTCGTCTAGTGTGTGCCTGAAGGTTTTCAGTCTTTTCTAGTCTGTGCCTGGAGATTGCAATTCTTGCCTAGTCTAGTCTTGGTCTGGGGGTATTTCGTCTCGTGTAGTCGATGCCTGCAGGTTTTTAGTCTCGTCTTGTGTGTGCCTGCCGGTTTTTAGTCTCGTCTAGTTTTTGCCTGGAGGTATTTAGTCTTGTCTAGTCTGTGCCTGGCGTCTTTTAGTCTCGTCTAGTCTGTGCCTGGAGGTTTTTAGTCTAGTCCAGTCGGTGCCTGGATGTTTTTAGTCTCACCTAGTCTGTGCCTGGAGTTTTTAAAACACGTCTAGTCTGTGCCTGGAGGTTTTTAGTCTCGTCTAATCTGTGCCTTGAGGTTTTAAGTCTCTTCTAGTCTCTGCGTCAAGGTTTTTATTCTCGTCTAGTCTGTGCCAGGAGATTTTTAATCTAGTCCAGTCTGTGCCTGGAGGTTTTTAGACACGTCTAGTCTGTGCCTGGAGGTTCTTAGTCTCATCTAGTTTTTTCCTGGAGGATTTTAGTCTCGTCTAGTCTGTGCCTGGAGGTATTTATCCTCGCCTAGGCAGTGCCTGGATGTTTTTAGTCTCGCCTAGTCTGTTCCTGGTCGTTTTTAGTCTCATCTAGTCTGTGCCAGGAGATTTTTAGTCCAGTCCAGTCCGTGCCTGGACGTTTTAAGTCTCTCCGAGTCTGTGCCTGGAGTTTTTTAGACACGTCTACTCTGTTCCTGGAGGGTTTTAGTATCATCTAGCCTGTGCCTGGAGGTTTCTAATCACGTCTAGTCTGTGCCTAGAGGTTTTTTGTCTCACCTAGTCTGTGCCTGGAGGTTTTAGTCTCGTCTAGTCTGTGCCTGGAGGTTTTTAGTCTCGTCCAGTCTGTGCCTGGAGGTTTTTAGTCTCGTCCAGTCTGTGCCTGGAGGTTTTTAGTCTCGTCCAGTCTGTGCCTGGAGGTTTTTCGTCTCATCCAGTCTGTGCCTGGAGGTTTTAAGTCTTTTCTGGTCTCTGCGTCGAGGTTTTTAGCCTCGTCTAGTCTGTGCCAGGAGATTTTTAATCTAGTCCAGTCTGTGCCTGGAGGTTTTCTGTCTCTTCGAGTGTGCGCCTGGAGTTTTTTAGGGACGTCTAGTCTGTGCCAGGAGGTTTTTAGTCTCACCTAATCTGTGACTGGAGGTTGAAATTCTTGCCTAGTCTAGTCTCGGTCTGGGGGTATTTAGTCTCGACTTGGCTGTGCCTGGTGGTTTTTAGTCTTGTCTATTCTGTGCCTGAAGGTTTTTAGTCTCGTCTAGTCTGTGCCAGGAGATTTTTAATCTCCTCTAGTCTGTGCCTGGAGGTGTTAACACTTGTCCAGTCTGTGCCTGGAGGTTTTTAGTCTAGTCAAGTCTAGTCTGTGCCTGGAGGTGTTTCCTGTTGTCTTGTCTGTTCCTGGAGGTTTTTTAGGCTCCTCTAGTCTGTGCCTGGAGGTTTTTAGTGTCGTGTAGTCTGTGCCTAGAGGTTTTTATGCTCATCTAGACTGTGCCTGAAGATTTTTAGTCTCGTCCTGTCTGCGACTGGAGGTTTTTGGTCTCTCCTAGTTTGTGCCTGGAGGTTTTTAGTCTAGTCTAGTCTGTGCCTGCCGGTTTTTAGTCTCGTCTTGTGTGTGCCTGCCAGTTTTTAGTCTCGTCTGGTTTTTGCCTGGAGGTATTTAGTCTTGTCTTGTCTGTGCCTGGCATCTTTTAGTCTGTTTTAGTCTGTGCCTGGAGGTTTTTAGACACGTCTAGTCTGTGCCTGGAGGTTTTAAGGTTTTTTTAGTCAGTGCATGGAGGTTTTTAGTCTCGTCTAGTCTGTGCCTGGAGGTTTTTAGTCTAGTCCAGTCGGTGCCTGGATGTTTTTAGTCTCACCTAGTCTGTGCCTGGAGTTTTTAAAACACGTCTAGTCTGTGCCTGGAGGTTTTTAGTCTCGTCTAATCTGTGCCTTGAGGTTTTAAGTCTCTTCTAGTCTCTGCGTCAAGGTTTTTATTCTCGTCTAGTCGGTGCCAGGAGATTTTTAATCTAGTCCAGTCTGTGCCTGGAGGTTTTCAGCCTCTTCTAGTATGTGCCTGGAGATTTTAGAGACGTCTAGTGTGTGCTTGGAGTTTTTTAGAAATGTCTAGTCTGTGCCTGGAGGTTTTTATTCTCGTCTAGTCTGTGGCAGGAGATATTTAGTCTAGTCTAGTCTGTGCCTGGAGGTTTTTAGTCTCGTCTAATCTGTGCCTTGAGGTTTTAAGTCTCTTCTAGTCTCTGCGTCAAGGTTTTTATTCTCGTCTAGTCGGTGCCAGGAGATTTTTAATCTAGTCCAGTCTGTGCCTGGAGGTTTTCAGCCTCTTCTAGTATGTGCCTGGAGATTTTAGAGGCGTCTAGTGTGTGCTTGGAGTTTTTTAGAAATGTCTAGTCTGTGCCTGGAGGTTTTTATTCTCGTCTAGTCTGTGGCAGGAGATATTTAGTCTAGTCCAGTCTGTGCCTGGTGGTTTTAAGTCTCTCTTAGCCTGTGCCTGGAGGTTTTTAGTCTCGTCTAGTGTGTGCCTGAAGGTTTTCAGTCTTTTCTAGTCTGTGCCTGGAGATTGCAATTCTTGCCTAGTCTAGTCTTGGTCTGGGGGTATTTCGTCTCGTGTAGTCTATGCCTGCAGGTTTTTAGTCTCGTCTTGTGTGTGCCTGCCGGTTTTTAGTCTCGTCTAGTTTTTGCCTGGAGGTATTTAGTCTTGTCTAGTCTGTGCCTGGCGTCTTTTAGTCTCTTTTAGTCTGTGCCTGGAGGTTTTTAGACACGTCTAGTCTGTGCCTGGAGGTTCTTAGTGTCATCTAGTTTTTTCCTGGAGGATTTTAGTCTCGTCTAGTCTGTGCCTGGAGGTATTTATCCTCGCCTAGGCAGTGCCTGGATGTTTTTAGTCTCGCCTAGTCTGTGCCTGGTCGTTTTTAGTCTCATCTAGTCTGTGCCAGGAGATTTTTAGTCCAGTCCAGTCCGTGCCTGGACGTTTTAAGTCTCTCCGAGTCTGTGCCTGGAGTTTTTTAGACACGTCTACTCTGTTCCTGGAGGGTTTTAGTATCATCTAGCCTGTGCCTGGAGGTTTCTAATCACGTCTAGTCTGTGCCTAGAGGTTTTTTGTCTCACCTAGTCTGTGCCTGGAGGTTTTAGTCTCGTCTAGTCTGTGCCTAGAGGTTTTTTGTCTCGCCTAGTCTGTGCCTGCAGGTTTTTAGTCTCGTCCAGTCTGTGCCTGGAGGTTTTTAGTCTCGTCCAGTCTGTGCCTGGAGGTTTTTCGTCTCATCCAGTCTGTGCCTGGAGGTTTTAAGTCTTTTCTGGTCTCTGCGTCGAGGTTTTTAGTCTCGTCTAGTCTGTGCCAGGAGATTTTTAATCTAGTCCAGTCTGTGCCTGGAGGTTTTCTGTCTCTTCGAGTGTGCACCTGGAGTTTTTTAGGGACGTCTAGTCTGTGCCAGGAGGTTTTTAGTCTCACCTAATCTGTGACTGGAGGTTGAAATTCTTGCCTAGTCTAGTCTCGGTCTGGGGGTATTTAGTCTCGACTTGGCTGTGCCTGGTGGTTTTTAGTCTTGTCTATTCTGTGCCTGAAGGTTTTTAGTCTCGTCTAGTCTGTGCCAGGAGATTTTTAATCTCCTCTAGTCTGTGCCTGGAGGTGTTAACACTTGTCCAGTCTGTGCCTGGAGGTTTTTAGTCTAGTCAAGTCTAGTCTGTGCCTGGAGGTGTTTCCTGTTGTCTTGTCTGTTCCTGGAGGTTTTTTAGGCTCCTCTAGTCTGTGCCTGGAGGTTTTTAGTGTCGTGTAGTCTGTGCCTAGAGGTTTTTATGCTCATCTAGACTGTGCCTGAAGATTTTTAGTCTCGTCCTGTCTGCGACTGGAGGTTTTTGGTCTCTCCTAGTTTGTGCCTGGAGATTTTTAGTCTAGTCTAGTCTGTGCCTGCCGGTTTTTAGTCTCGTCTTGTGTGTGCCTGCCAGTTTTTAGTCTCGTCTGGTTTTTGCATGGAGGTATTTAGTCTTGTCTTGTCTGTGCCTGGCATCTTTTAGTCTGTTTTAGTCTGTGCCTGGAGGTTTTTAGACACGTCTAGTCTGTGCCTGGAGGTTTTAAGGTTTTTTTAGTCAGTGCATGGAGGTTTTTAGTCTCGTCTAGTCTGTGCCTGGAGGTTTTTAGTCTAGTCCAGTCGGTGCCTGGATGTTTTTAGTCTCACCTAGTCTGTGCCTGGAGTTTTTAAAACACGTCTAGTCTGTGCCTGGAGGTTTTTAGTCTCGTCTAATCTGTGCCTTGAGGTTTTAAGTCTCTTCTAGTCTCTGCGTCAAGGTTTTTATTCTCGTCTAGTCGGTGCCAGGAGATTTTTAATCTAGTCCAGTCTGTGCCTGGAGGTTTTCAGCCTCTTCTGGTATGTGCCTGGAGATTTTAGAGACGTCTAGCGTGTGCTTGGAGTTTTTTAGAAATGTCTAGTCTGTGCCTGGAGGTTTTTATTCTCGTCTAGTCTGTGGCAGGAGATATTTAGTCTAGTCTAGTCTGTGCCTGGAGGTTTTTAGTCTCGTCTAATCTGTGCCTTGAGGTTTTAAGTCTCTTCTAGTCTCTGCGTCAAGGTTTTTATTCTCGTCTAGTCGGTGCCAGGAGATTTTTAATCTAGTCCAGTCTGTGCCTGGAGGTTTTCAGCCTCTTCTAGTATGTGCCTGGAGATTTTAGAGACGTCTAGTGTGTGCTTGGAGTTTTTTAGAAATGTCTAGTCTGTGCCTGGAGGTTTTTATTCTCGTCTAGTCTGTGGCAGGAGATATTTAGTCTAGTCCAGTCTGTGCCTGGTGGTTTTAAGTCTCTCTTAGCCTGTGCCTGGAGGTTTTTAGTCTCGTCTAGTGTGTGCCTGAAGGTTTTCAGTCTTTTCTAGTCTGTGCCTGGAGATTGCAATTCTTGCCTAGTCTAGTCTTGGTCTGGGGGTATTTCGTCTCGTGTAGTCTATGCCTGCAGGTTTTTAGTCTCGTCTTGTGTGTGCCTGCCGGTTTTTAGTCTCGTCTAGTTTTTGCCTGGAGGTATTTAGTCTTGTCTAGTCTGTGCCTGGCGTCTTTTAGTCTCTTTTAGTCTGTGCCTGGAGGTTTTTAGACACGTCTAGTCTGTGCCTGGAGGTTCTTAGTCTCATCTAGTTTTTTCCTGGAGGATTTTAGTCTCATCTAGTCTGTGCCTGGAGGTATTTATCCTCGCCTAGGCAGTGCCTGGATGTTTTTAGTCTCGCCTAGTCTGTGCCTGGTCGTTTTTAGTCTCATCTAGTCTGTGCCAGGAGATTTTTAGTCCAGTCCAGTCCGTGCCTGGACGTTTTAAGTCTCTCCGAGTCTGTGCCTGGAGTTTTTTAGACACGTCTACTCTGTTCCTGGAGGGTTTTAGTATCATCTAGCCTGTGCCTGGAGGTTTCTAATCACGTCTAGTCTGTGCCTAGAGGTTTTTTGTCTCGTCTAGTCTGTGCCTGGAGGTTTTTAGTCTCGTCCAGTCTGTGCCTGGAGGTTTTTAGTCTCGTCCAGTCTGTGCCTGGAGGTTTTTCGTCTCATCCAGTCTGTGCCTGGAGGTTTTAAGTCTTTTCTGGTCTCTGCGTCGAGGTTTTTAGTCTCGTCTAGTCTGTGCCAGGAGATTTTTAATCTAGTCCAGTCTGTGCCTGGAGGTTTTCTGTCTCTTCGAGTGTGCGCCTGGAGTTTTTTAGGGACGTCTAGTCTGTGCCAGGAGGTTTTTAGTCTCACCTAATCTGTGACTGGAGGTTGAAATTCTTGAATAGTCTAGTCTCGGTCTGGGGGTATTTAGTCTTGACTTGGCTGTGCCTGGTGGTTTTTAGTCTTGTCTATTCTGTGCCTGAAGGTTTTTAGTCTCGTCTAGTCTGTGCCAGGAGATTTTTAATCTCCTCTAGTCTGTGCCTGGAGGTGTTAACACTTGTCCAGTCTGTGCCTGGAGGTTTTTAGTCTAGTCAAGTCTAGTCTGTGCCTGGAGGTGTTTCCTGTTGTCTTGTCTGTTCCTGGAGGTTTTTTAGGCTCCTCTAGTCTGTGCCTGGAGGTTTTTAGTGTCGTGTAGTCTGTGCCTAGAGGTTTTTATGCTCATCTAGACTGTGCCTGAAGATTTTTAGTCTCGTCCTGTCTGCGACTGGAGGTTTTTGGTCTCTCCTAGTTTGTGCCTGGAGGTTTTTAGTCTAGTCTAGTCTGTGCCTGCCGGTTTTTAGTCTCGTCTTGTGTGTGCCTGCCAGTTTTTAGTCTCGTCTGGTTTTTGCATGGAGGTATTTAGTCTTGTCTTGTCTGTGCCTGGCATCTTTTAGTCTGTTTTAGTCTGTGCCTGGAGGTTTTTAGACACGTCTAGTCTGTGCCTGGAGGTTTTAAGGTTTTTTTAGTCAGTGCATGGAGGTTTTTAGTCTCGTCTAGTCTGTGCCTGGAGGTTTTTAGTCTAGTCCAGTCGGTGCCTGGATGTTTTTAGTCTCACCTAGTCTGTGCCTGGAGTTTTTAAAACACGTCTAGTCTGTGCCTGGAGGTTTTTAGTCTCGTCTAATCTGTGCCTTGAGGTTTTAAGTCTCTTCTAGTCTCTGCGTCAAGGTTTTTATTCTCGTCTAGTCGGTGCCAGGAGATTTTTAATCTAGTCCAGTCTGTGCCTGGAGGTTTTCAGCCTCTTCTAGTATGTGCCTGGAGATTTTAGAGACGTCTAGTGTGTGCTTGGAGTTTTTTAGAAATGTCTAGTCTGTGCCTGGAGGTTTTTATTCTCGTCTAGTCTGTGGCAGGAGATATTTAGTCTAGTCTAGTCTGTGCCTGGAGGTTTTTAGTCTCGTCTAATCTGTGCCTTGAGGTTTTAAGTCTCTTCTAGTCTCTGCGTCAAGGTTTTTATTCTCGTCTAGTCGGTGCCAGGAGATTTTTAATCTAGTCCAGTCTGTGCCTGGAGGTTTTCAGCCTCTTCTAGTATGTGCCTGGAGATTTTAGAGACGTCTAGTGTGTGCTTGGAGTTTTTTAGAAATGTCTAGTCTGTGCCTGGAGGTTTTTATTCTCGTCTAGTCTGTGGCAGGAGATATTTAGTCTAGTCCAGTCTGTGCCTGGTGGTTTTAAGTCTCTCTTAGCCTGTGCCTGGAGGTTTTTAGTCTCGTCTAGTGTGTGCCTGAAGGTTTTCAGTCTTTTCTAGTCTGTGCCTGGAGATTGCAATTCTTGCCTAGTCTAGTCTTGGTCTGGGGGTATTTCGTCTCGTGTAGTCTATGCCTGCAGGTTTTTAGTCTCGTCTTGTGTGTGCCTGCCAGTTTTTAGTCTCGTCTGGTTTTTGCATGGAGGTATTTAGTCTTGTCTAGTCTGTGCCTGGCGTCTTTTAGTCTCTTTTAGTCTGTGCCTGGAGGTTTTTAGACACGTCTAGTCTGTGCCTGGAGGTTCTTAGTCTCATCTAGTATTTTCCTGGAGGATTTTAGTCTCGTCTAGTCTGTACCTGGAGGTATTTATCCTCGCCTAGGCAGTGCCTGGATGTTTTTAGTCTCGCCTAGTCTGTTCCTGGTCGTTTTTAGTCTCATCTAGTCTGTGCCAGGAGATTTTTAGTCCAGTCCAGTCCGTGCCTGGACGTTTTAAGTCTCTCCGAGTCTGTGCCTGGAGTTTTTTAGACACGTCTACTCTGTTCCTGGAGGGTTTTAGTATCATCTATCATGTGCCTGGAGGTTTCTAATCACGTCTAGTCTGTGCCTAGAGGTTTTTTGTCTCACCTAGTCTGTGCCTGGAGGTTTTAGTCTCGTCTAGTCTGTGCCTGGAGGTTTTTAGTCTCGTCCAGTCTGTGCCTGGAGGTTTTTAGTCTCGTCCAGTCTGTGCCTGGAGGTTTTTAGTCTCGTCCAGTCTGTGCCTGGAGGTTTTTCGTCTCATCCAGTCTGTGCCTGGAGGTTTTAAGTCTTTTCTGGTCTCTGCGTCGAGGTTTTTAGTCTCGTCTAGTCTGTGCCAGGAGATTTTTAATCTAGTCCAGTCTGTGCCTGGAGGTTTTCTGTCTCTTCGAGTGTGCGCCTGGAGTTTTTTAGGGACGTCTAGTCTGTGCCAGGAGGTTTTTAGTCTCACCTAATCTGTGACTGGAGGTTGAAATTCTTGCCTAGTCTAGTCTCGGTCTGGGGGTATTTAGTCTCGACTTGGCTGTGCCTGGTGGTTTTTAGTCTTGTCTATTCTGTGCCTGAAGGTTTTTAGTCTCGTCTAGTCTGTGCCAGGAGATTTTTAATCTCCTCTAGTCTGTGCCTGGAGGTGTTAACACTTGTCCAGTCTGTGCCTGGAGGTTTTTAGTCTAGTCAAGTCTAGTCTGTGCCTGGAGGTGTTTCCTGTTGTCTTGTCTGTTCCTGGAGGTTTTTTAGGCTCCTCTAGTCTGTGCCTGGAGGTTTTTAGTGTCGTGTAGTCTGTGCCTAGAGGTTTTTATGCTCATCTAGACTGTGCCTGAAGATTTTTAGTCTCGTCCTGTCTGCGACTGGAGGTTTTTGGTCTCTCCTAGTTTGTGCCTGGAGGTTTTTAGTCTAGTCTAGTCTGTGCCTGCCGGTTTTTAGTCTCGTCTTGTGTGTGCCTGCCAGTTTTTAGTCTCGTCTGGTTTTTGCCTGGAGGTATTTAGTCTTGTCTTGTCTGTGCCTGGCATCTTTTAGTCTGTTTTAGTCTGTGCCTGGAGGTTTTTAGACACGTCTAGTCTGTGCCTGGAGGTTTTAAGGTTTTTTTAGTCAGTGCATGGAGGTTTTTAGTCTCGTCTAGTCTGTGCCTGGCGTCTTTTAGTCTCTTTTAGTCTGTGCCTGGAGGTTTTTAGACACGTCTAGTCTGTGCCTGGAGGTTCTTAGTGTCATCTAGTTTTTTCCTGGAGGATTTTAGTCTCGTCTAGTCTGTGCCTGGAGGTATTTATCCTCGCCTAGGCAGTGCCTGGATGTTTTTAGTCTCGCCTAGTCTGTGCCTGGTCGTTTTTAGTCTCATCTAGTCTGTGCCAGGAGATTTTTAGTCCAGTCCAGTCCGTGCCTGGACGTTTTAAGTCTCTCCGAGTCTGTGCCTGGAGTTTTTTAGACACGTCTACTCTGTTCCTGGAGGGTTTTAGTATCATCTAGCCTGTGCCTGGAGGTTTCTAATCACGTCTAGTCTGTGCCTAGAGGTTTTTTGTCTCACCTAGTCTGTGCCTGGAGGTTTTAGTCTCGTCTAGTCTGTGCCTGCAGGTTTTTAGTCTCGTCCAGTCTGTGCCTGGAGGTTTTTAGTCTCGTCCAGTCTGTGCCTGGAGGTTTTTAGTCTCGTCCAGTCTGTGCCTGGAGGTTTTTAGTCTCGTCCAGTCTGTGCCTGGAGGTTTTTCGTCTCATCCAGTCTGTGCCTGGAGGTTTTAAGTCTTTTCTGGTCTCTGCGTCGAGGTTTTTAGTCTCGTCTAGTCTGTGCCAGGAGATTTTTAATCTAGTCCAGTCTGTGCCTGGAGGTTTTCTGTCTCTTCGAGTGTGCGCCTGGAGTTTTTTAGGGACGTCTAGTCTGTGCCAGGAGGTTTTTAGTCTCACCTAATCTGTGACTGGAGGTTGAAATTCTTGCCTAGTCTAGTCTCGGTCTGGGGGTATTTAGTCTCGACTTGGCTGTGCCTGGTGGTTTTTAGTCTTGTCTATTCTGTGCCTGAAGGTTTTTAGTCTCGTCTAGTCTGTGCCAGGAGATTTTTAATCTCCTCTAGTCTGTGCCTGGAGGTGTTAACACTTGTCCAGTCTGTGCCTGGAGGTTTTTAGTCTAGTCAAGTCTAGTCTGTGCCTGGAGGTGTTTCCTGTTGTCTTGTCTGTTCCTGGAGGTTTTTTAGGCTCCTCTAGTCTGTGCCTGGAGGTTTTTAGTGTCGTGTAGTCTGTGCCTAGAGGTTTTTATGCTCATCTAGACTGTGCCTGAAGATTTTTAGTCTCGTCCTGTCTGCGACTGGAGGTTTTTGGTCTCTCCTAGTTTGTGCCTGGAGGTTTTTAGTCTAGTCTAGTCTGTGCCTGCCGGTTTTTAGTCTCGTCTTGTGTGTGCCTGCCAGTTTTTAGTCTCGTCTGGTTTTTGCCTGGAGGTATTTAGTCTTGTCTTGTCTGTGCCTGGCATCTTTTAGTCTGTTTTAGTCTGTGCCTGGAGGTTTTTAGACACGTCTAGTCTGTGCCTGGAGGTTTTAAGGTTTTTTTAGTCAGTGCATGGAGGTTTTTAGTCTCGTCTAGTCTGTGCCTGGAGGTTTTTAGTCTAGTCCAGTCGGTGCCTGGATGTTTTTAGTCTCACCTAGTCTGTGCCTGGAGTTTTTAAAACACGTCTAGTCTGTGCCTGGAGGTTTTTAGTCTCGTCTAATCTGTGCCTTGAGGTTTTAAGTCTCTTCTAGTCTCTGCGTCAAGGTTTTTATTCTCGTCTAGTCGGTGCCAGGAGATTTTTAATCTAGTCCAGTCTGTGCCTGGAGGTTTTCAGCCTCTTCTAGTATGTGCCTGGAGATTTTAGAGACGTCTAGTGTGTGCTTGGAGTTTTTTAGAAATGTCTAGTCTGTGCCTGGAGGTTTTTATTCTCGTCTAGTCTGTGGCAGGAGATATTTAGTCTAGTCCAGTCTGTGCCTGGTGGTTTTAAGTCTCTCTTAGCCTGTGCCTGGAGGTTTTTAGTCTCGTCTAGTGTGTGCCTGAAGGTTTTCAGTCTTTTCTAGTCTGTGCCTGGAGATTGCAATTCTTGCCTAGTCTAGTCTTGGTCTGGGGGTATTTCGTCTCGTGTAGTCTATGCCTGCAGGTTTTTAGTCTCGTCTTGTGTGTGCCTGCCGGTTTTTAGTCTCGTCTAGTTTTTGCCTGGAGGTATTTAGTCTTGTCTAGTCTGTGCCTGGCGTCTTTTAGTCTCTTTTAGTCTGTGCCTGGAGGTTTTTAGACACGTCTAGTCTGTGCCTGGAGGTTCTTAGTCTCATCTAGTTTTTTCCTGGAGGATTTTAGTCTCGTCTAGTCTGTGCCTGGAGGTATTTATCCTCGCCTAGGCAGTGCCTGGATGTTTTTAGTCTCGCCTAGTCTGTTCCTGGTCGTTTTTAGTCTCATCTAGTCTGTGCCAGGAGATTTTTAGTCCAGTCCAGTCCGTGCCTGGACGTTTTAAGTCTCTCCGAGTCTGTGCCTGGAGTTTTTTAGACACGTCTACTCTGTTCCTGGAGGGTTTTAGTATCATCTAGCCTGTGCCTGGAGGTTTCTAATCACGTCTAGTCTGTGCCTAGAGGTTTTTTGTCTCACCTAGTCTGTGCCTGGAGGTTTTAGTCTCGTCTAGTCTGTGCCTGCAGGTTTTTAGTCTCGTCCAGTCTGTGCCTGGAGGTTTTTAGTCTCGTCCAGTCTGTGCCTGGAGGTTTTTAGTCTCGTCCAGTCTGTGCCTGGAGGTTTTAGTCTCGTCCAGTCTGTGCCTGGAGGTTTTTCGTCTCATCCAGTCTGTGCCTGGAGGTTTTAAGTCTTTTCTGGTCTCTGCGTCGAGGTTTTTAGTCTCGTCTAGTCTGTGCCAGGAGATTTTTAATCTAGTCCAGTCTGTGCCTGGAGGTTTTCTGTCTCTTCGAGTGTGCGCCTGGAGTTTTTTAGGGACGTCTAGTCTGTGCCAGGAGGTTTTTAGTCTCACCTAATCTGTGACTGGAGGTTGAAATTCTTGCCTAGTCTAGTCTCGGTCTGGGGGTATTTAGTCTCGACTTGGCTGTGCCTGGTGGTTTTTAGTCTTGTCTATTCTGTGCCTGAAGGTTTTCAGTCTCGTCTAGTCTGTGCCAGGAGATTTTTAATCTCCTCTAGTCTGTGCCTGGAGGTGTTAACACTTGTCCAGTCTGTGCCTGGAGGTTTTTAGTCTAGTCAAGTCTAGTCTGTGCCTGGAGGTGTTTGCTGTTGTCTTGTCTGTTCCTGGAGGTTTTTTAGGCTCCTCTAGTCTGTGCCTGGAGGTTTTTAGTGTCGTGTAGTCTGTGCCTAGAGGTTTTTATGCTCATCTAGACTGTGCCTGAAGATTTTTAGTCTCGTCCTGTCTGCGACTGGAGGTTTTTGGTCTCTCCTAGTTTGTGCCTGGAGGTTTTTAGTCTAGTCTAGTCTGTGCCTGCCGGTTTTTAGTCTCGTCTTGTGTGTGCCTGCCAGTTTTTAGTCTCGTCTGGTTTTTGCATGGAGGTATTTAGTCTTGTCTTGTCTGTGCCTGGCATCTTTTAGTCTGTTTTAGTCTGTGCCTGGAGGTTTTTAGACACGTCTAGTCTGTGCCTGGAGGTTTTAAGGTTTTTTTAGTCAGTGCATGGAGGTTTTTCGTCTCGTCTAGTCTGTGCCTGGAGGTTTTTAGTCTAGTCCAGTCGGTGCCTGGATGTTTTTAGTCTCACCTAGTCTGTGCCTGGAGTTTTTAAAACACGTCTAGTCTGTGCCTGGAGGTTTTTAGTCTCGTCTAATCTGTGCCTTGAGGTTTTAAGTCTCTTCTAGTCTCTGCGTCAAGGTTTTTATTCTCGTCTAGTCGGTGCCAGGAGATTTTTAATCTAGTCCAGTCTGTGCCTGGAGGTTTTCAGCCTCTTCTAGTATGTGCCTGGAGATTTTAGAGACGTCTAGTGTGTGCTTGGAGTTTTTTAGAAATGTCTAGTCTGTGCCTGGAGGTTTTTATTCTCGTCTAGTCTGTGGCAGGAGATATTTAGTCTAGTCTAGTCTGTGCCTGGAGGTTTTTAGTCTCGTCTAATCTGTGCCTTGAGGTTTTAAGTCTCTTCTAGTCTCTGCGTCAAGGTTTTTATTCTCGTCTAGTCGGTGCCAGGAGATTTTTAATCTAGTCCAGTCTGTGCCTGGAGGTTTTCAGCCTCTTCTAGTATGTGCCTGGAGATTTTAGAGACGTCTAGTGTGTGCTTGGAGTTTTTTAGAAATGTCTAGTCTGTGCCTGGAGGTTTTTATTCTCGTCTAGTCTGTGGCAGGAGATATTTAGTCTAGTCCAGTCTGTGCCTGGTGGTTTTAAGTCTCTCTTAGCCTGTGCCTGGAGGTTTTTAGTCTCGTCTAGTGTGTGCCTGAAGGTTTTCAGTCTTTTCTAGTCTGTGCCTGGAGATTGCAATTCTTGCCTAGTCTAGTCTTGGTCTGGGGGTATTTCGTCTCGTGTAGTCTATGCCTGCAGGTTTTTAGTCTCGTCTTGTGTGTGCCTGCCGGTTTTTAGTCTCGTCTAGTTTTTGCCTGGAGGTATTTAGTCTTGTCTAGTCTGTGCCTGGCGTCTTTTAGTCTCTTTTAGTCTGTGCCTGGAGGTTTTTAGACACGTCTAGTCTGTGCCTGGAGGTTCTTAGTCTCATCTAGTTTTTTCCTGGAGGATTTTAGTCTCGTCTAGTCTGTGCCTGGAGGTATTTATCCTCGCCTAGGCAGTGCCTGGATGTTTTTAGTCTCGCCTAGTCTGTGCCTGGTCGTTTTTAGTCTCATCTAGTCTGTGCCAGGAGATTTTTAGTCCAGTCCAGTCCGTGCCTGGACGTTTTAAGTCTCTCCGAGTCTGTGCCTGGAGTTTTTTAGACACGTCTACTCTGTTCCTGGAGGGTTTTAGTATCATCTAGCCTGTGCCTGGAGGTTTCTAATCACGTCTAGTCTGTGCCTAGAGGTTTTTTGTCTCACCTAGTCTGTGCCTGGAGGTTTTAGTCTCGTCTAGTCTGTGCCTGCAGGTTTTTAGTCTCGTCCAGTCTGTGCCTGGAGGTTTTTAGTCTCGTCCAGTCTGTGCCTGGAGGTTTTTAGTCTCGTCCAGTCTGTGCCTGGAGGTTTTTCGTCTCATCCAGTCTGTGCCTGGAGGTTTTAAGTCTTTTCTGGTCTCTGCGTCGAGGTTTTTAGTCTCGTCTAGTCTGTGCCAGGAGATTTTTAATCTAGTCCAGTCTGTGCCTGGAGGTTTTCTGTCTCTTCGAGTGTGCGCCTGGAGTTTTTTAGGGACGTCTAGTCTGTGCCAGGAGGTTTTTAGTCTCACCTAATCTGTCACTGGAGGTTGAAATTCTTGCCTAGTCTAGTCTCGGTCTGGGGGTATTTAGTCTCGACTTGGCTGTGCCTGGTGGTTTTTAGTCTTGTCTATTCTGTGCCTGAAGGTTTTTAGTCTCGTCTAGTCTGTGCCAGGAGATTTTTAATCTCCTCTAGTCTGTGCCTGGAGGTGTTAACACTTGTCCAGTCTGTGCCTGGAGGTTTTTAGTCTAGTCAAGTCTAGTCTGTGCCTGGAGGTGTTTCCTGTTGTCTTGTCTGTTCCTGGAGGTTTTTTAGGCTCCTCTAGTCTGTGCCTGGAGGTTTTTAGTGTCGTGTAGTCTGTGCCTAGAGGTTTTTATGCTCATCTAGACTGTGCCTGAAGATTTTTAGTCTCGTCCTGTCTGCGACTGGAGGTTTTTGGTCTCTCCTAGTTTGTGCCTGGAGGTTTTTAGTCTAGTCTAGTCTGTGCCTGCAGGTTTTTAGTCTCGTCTTGTGTGTGCCTGCCAGTTTTTAGTCTCGTCTGGTTTTTGCCTGGAGGTATTTAGTCTTGTCTTGTCTGTGCCTGGCATCTTTTAGTCTGTTTTAGTCTGTGCCTGGAGGTTTTTAGACACGTCTAGTCTGTGCCTGGAGGTTTTAAGGTTTTTTTAGTCAGTGCATGGAGGTTTTTAGTCTCGTCTAGTCTGTGCCTGGAGGTTTTTAGTCTAGTCCAGTCGGTGCCTGGATGTTTTTAGTCTCACCTAGTCTGTGCCTGGAGTTTTTAAAACACGTCTAGTCTGTGCCTGGAGGTTTTTAGTCTCGTCTAATCTGTGCCTTGAGGTTTTAAGTCTCTTCTAGTCTCTGCGTCAAGGTTTTTATTCTCGTCTAGTCGGTGCCAGGAGATTTTTAATCTAGTCCAGTCTGTGCCTGGAGGTTTTCAGCCTCTTCTAGTATGTGCCTGGAGATTTTAGAGACGTCTAGTGTGTGCTTGGAGTTTTTTAGAAATGTCTAGTCTGTGCCTGGAGGTTTTTATTCTCGTCTAGTCTGTGGCAGGAGATATTTAGTCTAGTCTAGTCTGTGCCTGGAGGTTTTTAGTCTCGTCTAATCTGTGCCTTGAGGTTTTAAGTCTCTTCTAGTCTCTGCGTCAAGGTTTTTATTCTCGTCTAGTCGGTGCCAGGAGATTTTTAATCTAGTCCAGTCTGTGCCTGGAGGTTTTCAGCCTCTTCTAGTATGTGCCTGGAGATTTTAGAGACGTCTAGTGTGTGCTTGGAGTTTTTTAGAAATGTCTAGTCTGTGCCTGGAGGTTTTTATTCTCGTCTAGTCTGTGGCAGGAGATATTTAGTCTAGTCTAGTCTGTGCCTGGAGGTTTTTAGTCTCGTCTAATCTGTGCCTTGAGGTTTTAAGTCTCTTCTAGTCTCTGCGTCAAGGTTTTTATTCTCGTCTAGTCGGTGCGAGGAGATTTTTAATCTAGTCCAGTCTGTGCCTGGAGGTTTTCAGCCTCTTCTAGTATGTGCCTGGAGATTTTAGAGACGTCTAGTGTGTGCTTGGAGTTTTTTAGAAATGTCTAGTCTGTGCCTGGAGGTTTTTATTCTCGTCTAGTCTGTGGCAGGAGATATTTAGTCTAGTCCAGTCTGTGCCTGGTGGTTTTAAGTCTCTCTTAGCCTGTGCCTGGAGGTTTTTAGTCTCGTCTAGTGTGTGCCTGAAGGTTTTCAGTCTTTTCTAGTCTGTGCCTGGAGATTGCAATTCTTGCCTAGTCTAGTCTTGGTCTGGGGGTATTTCGTCTCGTGTAGTCTATGCCTGCAGGTTTTTAGTCTCGTCTTGTGTGTGCCTGCCGGTTTTTAGTCTCGTCTAGTTTTTGCCTGGAGGTATTTAGTCTTGTCTAGTCTGTGCCTGGCGTCTTTTAGTCTCTTTTAGTCTGTGCCTGGAGGTTTTTAGACACGTCTAGTCTGTGCCTGGAGGTTCTTAGTCTCATCTAGTTTTTTCCTGGAGGATTTTAGTCTCGTCTAGTCTGTGCCTGGAGGTATTTATCCTCGCCTAGGCAGTGCCTGGATGTTTTTAGTCTCGCCTAGTCTGTGCCTGGTCGTTTTTAGTCTCATCTAGTCTGTGCCAGGAGATTTTTAGTCCAGTCCAGTCCGTGCCTGGACGTTTTAAGTCTCTCCGAGTCTGTGCCTGGAGTTTTTTAGACACGTCTACTCTGTTCCTGGAGGGTTTTAGTATCATCTAGCCTGTGCCTGGAGGTTTCTAATCACGTCTAGTCTGTGCCTAGAGGTTTTTTGTCTCACCTAGTCTGTGCCTGGAGGTTTTAGTCTCGTCTAGTCTGTGCCTGCAGGTTTTTAGTCTCGTCCAGTCTGTGCCTGGAGGTTTTTAGTCTCGTCCAGTCTGTGCCTGGAGGTTTTTAGTCTCGTCCAGTCTGTGCCTGGAGGTTTTTCGTCTCATCCAGTCTGTGCCTGGAGGTTTTAAGTCTTTTCTGGTCTCTGCGTCGAGGTTTTTAGTCTCGTCTAGTCTGTGCCAGGAGATTTTTAATCTAGTCCAGTCTGTGCCTGGAGGTTTTCTGTCTCTTCGAGTGTGCGCCTGGAGTTTTTTAGGGACGTCTAGTCTGTGCCAGGAGGTTTTTAGTCTCACCTAATCTGTGACTGGAGGTTGAAATTCTTGCCTAGTCTAGTCTCGGTCTGGGGGTATTTAGTCTCGACTTGGCTGTGCCTGGTGGTTTTTAGTCTTGTCTATTCTGTGCCTGAAGGTTTTTAGTCTCGTCTAGTCTGTGCCAGGAGATTTTTAATCTCCTCTAGTCTGTGCCTGGAGGTGTTAACACTTGTCCAGTCTGTGCCTGGAGGTTTTTAGTCTAGTCAAGTCTAGTCTGTGCCTGGAGGTGTTTCCTGTTGTCTTGTCTGTTCCTGGAGGTTTTTTAGGCTCCTCTAGTCTGTGCCTGGAGGTTTTTAGTGTCGTGTAGTCTGTGCCTAGAGGTTTTTATGCTCATCTAGACTGTGCCTGAAGATTTTTAGTCTCGTCCTGTCTGCGACTGGAGGTTTTTGGTCTCTCCTAGTTTGTGCCTGGAGGTTTTTAGTCTAGTCTAGTCTGTGCCTGCAGGTTTTTAGTCTCGTCTTGTGTGTGCCTGCCAGTTTTTAGTCTCGTCTGGTTTTTGCCTGGAGGTATTTAGTCTTGTCTTGTCTGTGCCTGGCATCTTTTAGTCTGTTTTAGTCTGTGCCTGGAGGTTTTTAGACACGTCTAGTCTGTGCCTGGAGGTTTTAAGGTTTTTTTAGTCAGTGCATGGAGGTTTTTAGTCTCGTCTAGTCTGTGCCTGGAGGTTTTTAGTCTAGTCCAGTCGGTGCCTGGATGTTTTTAGTCTCACCTAGTCTGTGCCTGGAGTTTTTAAAACACGTCTAGTCTGTGCCTGGAGGTTTTTAGTCTCGTCTAATCTGTGCCTTGAGGTTTTAAGTCTCTTCTAGTCTCTGCGTCAAGGTTTTTATTCTCGTCTAGTCGGTGCCAGGAGATTTTTAATCTAGTCCAGTCTGTGCCTGGAGGTTTTCAGCCTCTTCTAGTATGTGCCTGGAGATTTTAGAGACGTCTAGTGTGTGCTTGGAGTTTTTTAGAAATGTCTAGTCTGTGCCTGGAGGTTTTTATTCTCGTCTAGTCTGTGGCAGGAGATATTTAGTCTAGTCTAGTCTGTGCCTGGAGGTTTTTAGTCTCGTCTAATCTGTGCCTTGAGGTTTTAAGTCTCTTCTAGTCTCTGCGTCAAGGTTTTTATTCTCGTCTAGTCGGTGCCAGGAGATTTTTAATCTAGTCCAGTCTGTGCCTGGAGGTTTTCAGCCTCTTCTAGTATGTGCCTGGAGATTTTAGAGACGTCTAGTGTGTGCTTGGAGTTTTTTAGAAATGTCTAGTCTGTGCCTGGAGGTTTTTATTCTCGTCTAGTCTGTGGCAGGAGATATTTAGTCTAGTCCAGTCTGTGCCTGGTGGTTTTAAGTCTCTCTTAGCCTGTGCCTGGAGGTTTTTAGTCTCGTCTAGTGTGTGCCTGAAGGTTTTCAGTCTTTTCTAGTCTGTGCCTGGAGATTGCAATTCTTGCCTAGTCTAGTCTTGGTCTGGGGGTATTTCGTCTCGTGTAGTCTATGCCTGCAGGTTTTTAGTCTCGTCTTGTGTGTGCCTGCCGGTTTTTAGTCTCGTCTAGTTTTTGCCTGGAGGTATTTAGTCTTGTCTAGTCTGTGCCTGGCGTCTTTTAGTCTCTTTTAGTCTGTGCCTGGAGGTTTTTAGACACGTCTAGTCTGTGCCTGGAGGTTCTTAGTCTCATCTAGTTTTTTCCTGGAGGATTTTAGTCTCGTCTAGTCTGTGCCTGGAGGTATTTATCCTCGCCTAGGCAGTGCCTGGATGTTTTTAGTCTCGCCTAGTCTGTGCCTGGTCGTTTTTAGTCTCATCTAGTCTGTGCCAGGAGATTTTTAGTCCAGTCCAGTCCGTGCCTGGACGTTTTAAGTCTCTCCGAGTCTGTGCCTGGAGTTTTTTAGACACGTCTACTCTGTTCCTGGAGGGTTTTAGTATCATCTAGCCTGTGCCTGGAGGTTTCTAATCACGTCTAGTCTGTGCCTAGAGGTTTTTTGTCTCACCTAGTCTGTGCCTGAGGTTTAGTCTCGTCTAGTCTGTGCCTGCAGGTTTTAGTCTCGCCTAGTCTGTGCCTGCAGGTTTTTAGTCTCGTCCAGTCTGTGCCTGGAGGTTTTTAGTCTCGTCCAGTCTGTGCCTGGAGGTTTTTCGTCTCATCCAGTCTGTGCCTGGAGGTTTTAAGTCTTTTCTGGTCTCTGCGTCGAGGTTTTTAGTCTCGTCTAGTCTGTGCCAGGAGATTTTTAATCTAGTCCAGTCTGTGCCTGGAGGTTTTCTGTCTCTTCGAGTGTGCGCCTGGAGTTTTTTAGGGACGTCTAGTCTGTGCCAGGAGGTTTTTAGTCTCACCTAATCTGTGACTGGAGGTTGAAATTCTTGCCTAGTCTAGTCTCGGTCTGGGGGTATTTAGTCTCGACTTGGCTGTGCCTGGTGGTTTTTAGTCTTGTCTATTCTGTGCCTGAAGGTTTTTAGTCTCGTCTAGTCTGTGCCAGGAGATTTTTAATCTCCTCTAGTCTGTGCCTGGAGGTGTTAACACTTGTCCAGTCTGTGCCTGGAGGTTTTTAGTCTAGTCAAGTCTAGTCTGTGCCTGGAGGTGTTTCCTGTTGTCTTGTCTGTTCCTGGAGGTTTTTTAGGCTCCTCTAGTCTGTGCCTGGAGGTTTTTAGTGTCGTGTAGTCTGTGCCTAGAGGTTTTTATGCTCATCTAGACTGTGCCTGAAGATTTTTAGTCTCGTCCTGTCTGCGACTGGAGGTTTTTGGTCTCTCCTAGTTTGTGCCTGGAGGTTTTTAGTCTAGTCTAGTCTGTGCCTGCCGGTTTTTAGTCTCGTCTTGTGTGTGCCTGCCAGTTTTTAGTCTCGTCTGGTTTTTGCCTGGAGGTATTTAGTCTTGTCTTGTCTGTGCCTGGCATCTTTTAGTCTGTTTTAGTCTGTGCCTGGAGGTTTTTAGACACGTCTAGTCTGTGCCTGGAGGTTTTAAGGTTTTTTTAGTCAGTGCATGGAGGTTTTTAGTCTCGTCTAGTCTGTGCCTGGAGGTTTTTAGTCTAGTCCAGTCGGTGCCTGGATGTTTTTAGTCTCACCTAGTCTGTGCCTGGAGTTTTTAAAACACGTCTAGTCTGTGCCTGGAGGTTTTTAGTCTCGTCTAATCTGTGCCTTGAGGTTTTAAGTCTCTTCTAGTCTCTGCGTCAAGGTTTTTATTCTCGTCTAGTCGGTGCCAGGAGATTTTTAATCTAGTCCAGTCTGTGCCTGGAGGTTTTCAGCCTCTTCTAGTATGTGCCTGGAGATTTTAGAGACGTCTAGTGTGTGCTTGGAGTTTTTTAGAAATGTCTAGTCTGTGCCTGGAGGTTTTTATTCTCGTCTAGTCTGTGGCAGGAGATATTTAGTCTAGTCTAGTCTGTGCCTGGAGGTTTTTAGTCTCGTCTAATCTGTGCCTTGAGGTTTTAAGTCTCTTCTAGTCTCTGCGTCAAGGTTTTTATTCTCGTCTAGTCGGTGCCAGGAGATTTTTAATCTAGTCCAGTCTGTGCCTGGAGGTTTTCAGCCTCTTCTAGTATGTGCCTGGAGATTTTAGAGACGTCTAGTGTGTGCTTGGAGTTTTTTAGAAATGTCTAGTCTGTGCCTGGAGGTTTTTATTCTCGTCTAGTCTGTGGCAGGAGATATTTAGTCTAGTCCAGTCTGTGCCTGGTGGTTTTAAGTCTCTCTTAGCCTGTGCCTGGAGGTTTTTAGTCTCGTCTAGTGTGTGCCTGAAGGTTTTCAGTCTTTTCTAGTCTGTGCCTGGAGATTGCAATTCTTGCCTAGTCTAGTCTTGGTCTGGGGGTATTTCGTCTCGTGTAGTCTATGCCTGCAGGTTTTTAGTCTCGTCTTGTGTGTGCCTGCCGGTTTTTAGTCTCGTCTAGTTTTTGCCTGGAGGTATTTAGTCTTGTCTAGTCTGTGCCTGGCGTCTTTTAGTCTCTTTTAGTCTGTGCCTGGAGGTTTTTAGACACGTCTAGTCTGTGCCTGGAGGTTCTTAGTCTCATCTAGTTTTTTCCTGGAGGATTTTAGTCTCGTCTAGTCTGTGCCTGGAGGTATTTATCCTCGCCTAGGCAGTGCCTGGATGTTTTTAGTCTCGCCTAGTCTGTGCCTGGTCGTTTTTAGTCTCATCTAGTCTGTGCCAGGAGATTTTTAGTCCAGTCCAGTCCGTGCCTGGACGTTTTAAGTCTCTCCGAGTCTGTGCCTGGAGTTTTTTAGACACGTCTACTCTGTTCCTGGAGGGTTTTAGTATCATCTAGCCTGTGCCTGGAGGTTTCTAATCACGTCTAGTCTGTGCCTAGAGGTTTTTTGTCTCACCTAGTCTGTGCCTGGAGGTTTTAGTCTCGTCTAGTCTGTGCCTAGCAGGTTTTTTAGTCTCGTCCTAGTCTGTGCCTGGCAGGTTTTTAGTCTCGTCCAGTCTGTGCCTGGAGGTTTTTAGTCTCGTCCAGTCTGTGCCTGGAGGTTTTTCGTCTCATCCAGTCTGTGCCTGGAGGTTTTAAGTCTTTTCTGGTCTCTGCGTCGAGGTTTTTAGTCTCGTCTAGTCTGTGCCAGGAGATTTTTAATCTAGTCCAGTCTGTGCCTGGAGGTTTTCTGTCTCTTCGAGTGTGCGCCTGGAGTTTTTTAGGGACGTCTAGTCTGTGCCAGGAGGTTTTTAGTCTCACCTAATCTGTGACTGGAGGTTGAAATTCTTGCCTAGTCTAGTCTCGGTCTGGGGGTATTTAGTCTCGACTTGGCTGTGCCTGGTGGTTTTTAGTCTTGTCTATTCTGTGCCTGAAGGTTTTTAGTCTCGTCTAGTCTGTGCCAGGAGATTTTTAATCTCCTCTAGTCTGTGCCTGGAGGTGTTAACACTTGTCCAGTCTGTGCCTGGAGGTTTTTAGTCTAGTCAAGTCTAGTCTGTGCCTGGAGGTGTTTCCTGTTGTCTTGTCTGTTCCTGGAGGTTTTTTAGGCTCCTCTAGTCTGTGCCTGGAGGTTTTTAGTGTCGTGTAGTCTGTGCCTAGAGGTTTTTATGCTCATCTAGACTGTGCCTGAAGATTTTTAGTCTCGTCCTGTCTGCGACTGGAGGTTTTTGGTCTCTCCTAGTTTGTGCCTGGAGGTTTTTAGTCTAGTCTAGTCTGTGCCTGCCGGTTTTTAGTCTCGTCTTGTGTGTGCCTGCCAGTTTTTAGTCTCGTCTGGTTTTTGCCTGGAGGTATTTAGTCTTGTCTTGTCTGTGCCTGGCATCTTTTAGTCTGTTTTAGTCTGTGCCTGGAGGTTTTTAGACACGTCTAGTCTGTGCCTGGAGGTTTTAAGGTTTTTTTAGTCAGTGCATGGAGGTTTTTAGTCTCGTCTAGTCTGTGCCTGGAGGTTTTTAGTCTAGTCCAGTCGGTGCCTGGATGTTTTTAGTCTCACCTAGTCTGTGCCTGGAGTTTTTAAAACACGTCTAGTCTGTGCCTGGAGGTTTTTAGTCTCGTCTAATCTGTGCCTTGAGGTTTTAAGTCTCTTCTAGTCTCTGCGTCAAGGTTTTTATTCTCGTCTAGTCGGTGCCAGGAGATTTTTAATCTAGTCCAGTCTGTGCCTGGAGGTTTTCAGCCTCTTCTAGTATGTGCCTGGAGATTTTAGAGACGTCTAGTGTGTGCTTGGAGTTTTTTAGAAATGTCTAGTCTGTGCCTGGAGGTTTTTATTCTCGTCTAGTCTGTGGCAGGAGATATTTAGTCTAGTCTAGTCTGTGCCTGGAGGTTTTTAGTCTCGTCTAATCTGTGCCTTGAGGTTTTAAGTCTCTTCTAGTCTCTGCGTCAAGGTTTTTATTCTCGTCTAGTCGGTGCCAGGAGATTTTTAATCTAGTCCAGTCTGTGCCTGGAGGTTTTCAGCCTCTTCTAGTATGTGCCTGGAGATTTTAGAGACGTCTAGTGTGTGCTTGGAGTTTTTTAGAAATGTCTAGTCTGTGCCTGGAGGTTTTTATTCTCGTCTAGTCTGTGGCAGGAGATATTTAGTCTAGTCCAGTCTGTGCCTGGTGGTTTTAAGTCTCTCTTAGCCTGTGCCTGGAGGTTTTTAGTCTCGTCTAGTGTGTGCCTGAAGGTTTTCAGTCTTTTCTAGTCTGTGCCTGGAGATTGCAATTCTTGCCTAGTCTAGTCTTGGTCTGGGGGTATTTCGTCTCGTGTAGTCTATGCCTGCAGGTTTTTAGTCTCGTCTTGTGTGTGCCTGCCGGTTTTTAGTCTCGTCTAGTTTTTGCCTGGAGGTATTTAGTCTTGTCTAGTCTGTGCCTGGCGTCTTTTAGTCTCTTTTAGTCTGTGCCTGGAGGTTTTTAGACACGTCTAGTCTGTGCCTGGAGGTTCTTAGTCTCATCTAGTTTTTTCCTGGAGGATTTTAGTCTCGTCTAGTCTGTGCCTGGAGGTATTTATCCTCGCCTAGGCAGTGCCTGGATGTTTTTAGTCTCGCCTAGTCTGTGCCTGGTCGTTTTTAGTCTCATCTAGTCTGTGCCAGGAGATTTTTAGTCCAGTCCAGTCCGTGCCTGGACGTTTTAAGTCTCTCCGAGTCTGTGCCTGGAGTTTTTTAGACACGTCTACTCTGTTCCTGGAGGGTTTTAGTATCATCTAGCCTGTGCCTGGAGGTTTCTAATCACGTCTAGTCTGTGCCTAGAGGTTTTTTGTCTCACCTAGTCTGTGCCTGGAGGTTTTAGTCTCGTCTAGTCTGTGCCTGCAGGTTTTTAGTCTCATGCAGTCTGTGCCTGGAGGTTTTTAGTCTCGTCCAGTCTGTGCCTGGAGGTTTTTAGTCTCGTCCAGTCTGTGCCTGGAGGTTTTTCGTCTCATCCAGTCTGTGCCTGGAGGTTTTAAGTCTTTTCTGGTCTCTGCGTCGAGGTTTTTAGTCTCGTCTAGTCTGTGCCAGGAGATTTTTAATCTAGTCCAGTCTGTGCCTGGAGGTTTTCTGTCTCTTCGAGTGTGCGCCTGGAGTTTTTTAGGGACGTCTAGTCTGTGCCAGGAGGTTTTTAGTCTCACCTAATCTGTGACTGGAGGTTGAAATTCTTGCCTAGTCTAGTCTCGGTCTGGGGGTATTTAGTCTCGACTTGGCTGTGCCTGGTGGTTTTTAGTCTTGTCTATTCTGTGCCTGAAGGTTTTTAGTCTCGTCTAGTCTGTGCCAGGAGATTTTTAATCTCCTCTAGTCTGTGCCTGGAGGTGTTAACACTTGTCCAGTCTGTGCCTGGAGGTTTTTAGTCTAGTCAAGTCTAGTCTGTGCCTGGAGGTGTTTGCTGTTGTCTTGTCTGTTCCTGGAGGTTTTTTAGGCTCCTCTAGTCTGTGCCTGGAGGTTTTTAGTGTCGTGTAGTCTGTGCCTAGAGGTTTTTATGCTCATCTAGACTGTGCCTGAAGATTTTTAGTCTCGTCCTGTCTGCGACTGGAGGTTTTTGGTCTCTCCTAGTTTGTGCCTGGAGGTTTTTAGTCTAGTCTAGTCTGTGCCTGCCGGTTTTTAGTCTCGTCTTGTGTGTGCCTGCCAGTTTTTAGTCTCGTCTGGTTTTTGCATGGAGGTATTTAGTCTTGTCTTGTCTGTGCCTGGCATCTTTTAGTCTGTTTTAGTCTGTGCCTGGAGGTTTTTAGACACGTCTAGTCTGTGCCTGGAGGTTTTAAGGTTTTTTTAGTCAGTGCATGGAGGTTTTTAGTCTCGTCTAGTCTGTGCCTGGAGGTTTTTAGTCTAGTCCAGTCGGTGCCTGGATGTTTTTAGTCTCACCTAGTCTGTGCCTGGAGTTTTTAAAACACGTCTAGTCTGTGCCTGGAGGTTTTTAGTCTCGTCTAATCTGTGCCTTGAGGTTTTAAGTCTCTTCTAGTCTCTGCGTCAAGGTTTTTATTCTCGTCTAGTCGGTGCCAGGAGATTTTTAATCTAGTCCAGTCTGTGCCTGGAGGTTTTCAGCCTCTTCTAGTATGTGCCTGGAGATTTTAGAGACGTCTAGTGTGTGCTTGGAGTTTTTTAGAAATGTCTAGTCTGTGCCTGGAGGTTTTTATTCTCGTCTAGTCTGTGGCAGGAGATATTTAGTCTAGTCTAGTCTGTGCCTGGAGGTTTTTAGTCTCGTCTAATCTGTGCCTTGAGGTTTTAAGTCTCTTCTAGTCTCTGCGTCAAGGTTTTTATTCTCGTCTAGTCGGTGCCAGGAGATTTTTAATCTAGTCCAGTCTGTGCCTGGAGGTTTTCAGCCTCTTCTAGTATGTGCCTGGAGATTTTAGAGACGTCTAGTGTGTGCTTGGAGTTTTTTAGAAATGTCTAGTCTGTGCCTGGAGGTTTTTATTCTCGTCTAGTCTGTGGCAGGAGATATTTAGTCTAGTCCAGTCTGTGCCTGGTGGTTTTAAGTCTCTCTTAGCCTGTGCCTGGAGGTTTTTAGTCTCGTCTAGTGTGTGCCTGAAGGTTTTCAGTCTTTTCTAGTCTGTGCCTGGAGATTGCAATTCTTGCCTAGTCTAGTCTTGGTCTGGGGGTATTTCGTCTCGTGTAGTCTATGCCTGCAGGTTTTTAGTCTCGTCTTGTGTGTGCCTGCCGGTTTTTAGTCTCGTCTAGTTTTTGCCTGGAGGTATTTAGTCTTGTCTAGTCTGTGCCTGGCGTCTTTTAGTCTCTTTTAGTCTGTGCCTGGAGGTTTTTAGACACGTCTAGTCTGTGCCTGGAGGTTCTTAGTCTCATCTAGTTTTTTCCTGGAGGATTTTAGTCTCGTCTAGTCTGTGCCTGGAGGTATTTATCCTCGCCTAGGCAGTGCCTGGATGTTTTTAGTCTCGCCTAGTCTGTGCCTGGTCGTTTTTAGTCTCATCTAGTCTGTGCCAGGAGATTTTTAGTCCAGTCCAGTCCGTGCCTGGACGTTTTAAGTCTCTCCGAGTCTGTGCCTGGAGTTTTTTAGACACGTCTACTCTGTTCCTGGAGGGTTTTAGTATCATCTAGCCTGTGCCTGGAGGTTTCTAATCACGTCTAGTCTGTGCCTAGAGGTTTTTTGTCTCACCTAGTCTGTGCCTGGAGGTTTTAGTCTCGTCTAGTCTGTGCCTAGCAGGTTTTTAGTCTCGTCCTAGTCTGTGCCTGCAGGTTTTTAGTCTCGTCCAGTCTGTGCCTGGAGGTTTTTAGTCTCGTCCAGTCTGTGCCTGGAGGTTTTTCGTCTCATCCAGTCTGTGCCTGGAGGTTTTAAGTCTTTTCTGGTCTCTGCGTCGAGGTTTTTAGTCTCGTCTAGTCTGTGCCAGGAGATTTTTAATCTAGTCCAGTCTGTGCCTGGAGGTTTTCTGTCTCTTCGAGTGTGCGCCTGGAGTTTTTTAGGGACGTCTAGTCTGTGCCAGGAGGTTTTTAGTCTCACCTAATCTGTGACTGGAGGTTGAAATTCTTGCCTAGTCTAGTCTCGGTCTGGGGGTATTTAGTCTCGACTTGGCTGTGCCTGGTGGTTTTTAGTCTTGTCTATTCTGTGCCTGAAGGTTTTTAGTCTCGTCTAGTCTGTGCCAGGAGATTTTTAATCTCCTCTAGTCTGTGCCTGGAGGTGTTAACACTTGTCCAGTCTGTGCCTGGAGGTTTTTAGTCTAGTCAAGTCTAGTCTGTGCCTGGAGGTGTTTCCTGTTGTCTTGTCTGTTCCTGGAGGTTTTTTAGGCTCCTCTAGTCTGTGCCTGGAGGTTTTTAGTGTCGTGTAGTCTGTGCCTAGAGGTTTTTATGCTCATCTAGACTGTGCCTGAAGATTTTTAGTCTCGTCCTGTCTGCGACTGGAGGTTTTTGGTCTCTCCTAGTTTGTGCCTGGAGGTTTTTAGTCTAGTCTAGTCTGTGCCTGCCGGTTTTTAGTCTCGTCTTGTGTGTGCCTGCCAGTTTTTAGTCTCGTCTGGTTTTTGCCTGGAGGTATTTAGTCTTGTCTTGTCTGTGCCTGGCATCTTTTAGTCTGTTTTAGTCTGTGCCTGGAGGTTTTTAGACACGTCTAGTCTGTGCCTGGAGGTTTTAAGGTTTTTTTAGTCAGTGCATGGAGGTTTTTAGTCTCGTCTAGTCTGTGCCTGGAGGTTTTTAGTCTAGTCCAGTCGGTGCCTGGATGTTTTTAGTCTCACCTAGTCTGTGCCTGGAGTTTTTAAAACACGTCTAGTCTGTGCCTGGAGGTTTTTAGTCTCGTCTAATCTGTGCCTTGAGGTTTTAAGTCTCTTCTAGTCTCTGCGTCAAGGTTTTTATTCTCGTCTAGTCGGTGCCAGGAGATTTTTAATCTAGTCCAGTCTGTGCCTGGAGGTTTTCAGCCTCTTCTAGTATGTGCCTGGAGATTTTAGAGACGTCTAGTGTGTGCTTGGAGTTTTTTAGAAATGTCTAGTCTGTGCCTGGAGGTTTTTATTCTCGTCTAGTCTGTGGCAGGAGATATTTAGTCTAGTCTAGTCTGTGCCTGGAGGTTTTTAGTCTCGTCTAATCTGTGCCTTGAGGTTTTAAGTCTCTTCTAGTCTCTGCGTCAAGGTTTTTATTCTCGTCTAGTCGGTGCCAGGAGATTTTTAATCTAGTCCAGTCTGTGCCTGGAGGTTTTCAGCCTCTTCTAGTATGTGCCTGGAGATTTTAGAGACGTCTAGTGTGTGCTTGGAGTTTTTTAGAAATGTCTAGTCTGTGCCTGGAGGTTTTTATTCTCGTCTAGTCTGTGGCAGGAGATATTTAGTCTAGTCCAGTCTGTGCCTGGTGGTTTTAAGTCTCTCTTAGCCTGTGCCTGGAGGTTTTTAGTCTCGTCTAGTGTGTGCCTGAAGGTTTTCAGTCTTTTCTAGTCTGTGCCTGGAGATTGCAATTCTTGCCTAGTCTAGTCTTGGTCTGGGGGTATTTCGTCTCGTGTAGTCTATGCCTGCAGGTTTTTAGTCTCGTCTTGTGTGTGCCTGCCGGTTTTTAGTCTCGTCTAGTTTTTGCCTGGAGGTATTTAGTCTTGTCTAGTCTGTGCCTGGCGTCTTTTAGTCTCTTTTAGTCTGTGCCTGGAGGTTTTTAGACACGTCTAGTCTGTGCCTGGAGGTTCTTAGTCTCATCTAGTTTTTTCCTGGAGGATTTTAGTCTCGTCTAGTCTGTGCCTGGAGGTATTTATCCTCGCCTAGGCAGTGCCTGGATGTTTTTAGTCTCGCCTAGTCTGTGCCTGGTCGTTTTTAGTCTCATCTAGTCTGTGCCAGGAGATTTTTAGTCCAGTCCAGTCCGTGCCTGGACGTTTTAAGTCTCTCCGAGTCTGTGCCTGGAGTTTTTTAGACACGTCTACTCTGTTCCTGGAGGGTTTTAGTATCATCTAGCCTGTGCCTGGAGGTTTCTAATCACGTCTAGTCTGTGCCTAGAGGTTTTTTGTCTCACCTAGTCTGTGCCTGGAGGTTTTAGTCTCGTCTAGTCTGTGCCTGCAGGTTTTTAGTCTCGTCCAGTCTGTGCCTGGAGGTTTTTAGTCTCGTCCAGTCTGTGCCTGGAGGTTTTTAGTCTCGTCCAGTCTGTGCCTGGAGGTTTTTCGTCTCGTCCAGTCTGTGCCTGGAGGTTTTAAGTCTTTTCTGGTCTCTGCGTCGAGGTTTTTAGTCTCGTCTAGTCTGTGCCAGGAGATTTTTAATCTAGTCCAGTCTGTGCCTGGAGGTTTTCTGTCTCTTCGAGTGTGCGCCTGGAGTTTTTTAGGGACGTCTAGTCTGTGCCAGGAGGTTTTTAGTCTCACCTAATCTGTGACTGGAGGTTGAAATTCTTGCCTAGTCTAGTCTCGGTCTGGGGGTATTTAGTCTCGACTTGGCTGTGCCTGGTGGTTTTTAGTCTTGTCTATTCTGTGCCTGAAGGTTTTTAGTCTCGTCTAGTCTGTGCCAGGAGATTTTTAATCTCCTCTAGTCTGTGCCTGGAGGTGTTAACACTTGTCCAGTCTGTGCCTGGAGGTTTTTAGTCTAGTCAAGTCTAGTCTGTGCCTGGAGGTGTTTCCTGTTGTCTTGTCTGTTCCTGGAGGTTTTTTAGGCTCCTCTAGTCTGTGCCTGGAGGTTTTTAGTGTCGTGTAGTCTGTGCCTAGAGGTTTTTATGCTCATCTAGACTGTGCCTGAAGATTTTTAGTCTCGTCCTGTCTGCGACTGGAGGTTTTTGGTCTCTCCTAGTTTGTGCCTGGAGGTTTTTAGTCTAGTCTAGTCTGTGCCTGCCGGTTTTTAGTCTCGTCTTGTGTGTGCCTGCCAGTTTTTAGTCTCGTCTGGTTTTTGCATGGAGGTATTTAGTCTTGTCTTGTCTGTGCCTGGCATCTTTTAGTCTGTTTTAGTCTGTGCCTGGAGGTTTTTAGACACGTCTAGTCTGTGCCTGGAGGTTTTAAGGTTTTTTTAGTCAGTGCATGGAGGTTTTTAGTCTCGTCTAGTCTGTGCCTGGAGGTTTTTAGTCTAGTCCAGTCGGTGCCTGGATGTTTTTAGTCTCACCTAGTCTGTGCCTGGAGTTTTTAAAACACGTCTAGTCTGTGCCTGGAGGTTTTTAGTCTCGTCTAATCTGTGCCTTGAGGTTTTAAGTCTCTTCTAGTCTCTGCGTCAAGGTTTTTATTCTCGTCTAGTCGGTGCCAGGAGATTTTTAATCTAGTCCAGTCTGTGCCTGGAGGTTTTCAGCCTCTTCTAGTATGTGCCTGGAGATTTTAGAGACGTCTAGTGTGTGCTTGGAGTTTTTTAGAAATGTCTAGTCTGTGCCTGGAGGTTTTTATTCTCGTCTAGTCTGTGGCAGGAGATATTTAGTCTAGTCTAGTCTGTGCCTGGAGGTTTTTAGTCTCGTCTAATCTGTGCCTTGAGGTTTTAAGTCTCTTCTAGTCTCTGCGTCAAGGTTTTTATTCTCGTCTAGTCGGTGCCAGGAGATTTTTAATCTAGTCCAGTCTGTGCCTGGAGGTTTTCAGCCTCTTCTAGTATGTGCCTGGAGATTTTAGAGACGTCTAGTGTGTGCTTGGAGTTTTTTAGAAATGTCTAGTCTGTGCCTGGAGGTTTTTATTCTCGTCTAGTCTGTGGCAGGAGATATTTAGTCTAGTCCAGTCTGTGCCTGGTGGTTTTAAGTCTCTCTTAGCCTGTGCCTGGAGGTTTTTAGTCTCGTCTAGTGTGTGCCTGAAGGTTTTCAGTCTTTTCTAGTCTGTGCCTGGAGATTGCAATTCTTGCCTAGTCTAGTCTTGGTCTGGGGGTATTTCGTCTCGTGTAGTCTATGCCTGCAGGTTTTTAGTCTCGTCTTGTGTGTGCCTGCCGGTTTTTAGTCTCGTCTAGTTTTTGCCTGGAGGTATTTAGTCTTGTCTAGTCTGTGCCTGGCGTCTTTTAGTCTCTTTTAGTCTGTGCCTGGAGGTTTTTAGACACGTCTAGTCTGTGCCTGGAGGTTCTTAGTCTCATCTAGTTTTTTCCTGGAGGATTTTAGTCTCGTCTAGTCTGTGCCTGGAGGTATTTATCCTCGCCTAGGCAGTGCCTGGATGTTTTTAGTCTCGCCTAGTCTGTGCCTGGTCGTTTTTAGTCTCATCTAGTCTGTGCCAGGAGATTTTTAGTCCAGTCCAGTCCGTGCCTGGACGTTTTAAGTCTCTCCGAGTCTGTGCCTGGAGTTTTTTAGACACGTCTACTCTGTTCCTGGAGGGTTTTAGTATCATCTAGCCTGTGCTGGAGGTTTCTAATCACGTCTAGTCTGTGCCTAGAGGTTTTTTGTCTCACCTAGTCTGTGCCTAGAGGTTTTTTGTCTCGCCTAGTCTGTGCCTGCAGGTTTTTAGTCTCGTCCAGTCTGTGCCTGGAGGTTTTTAGTCTCGTCCAGTCTGTGCCTGGAGGTTTTTCGTCTCATCCAGTCTGTGCCTGGAGGTTTTAAGTCTTTTCTGGTCTCTGCGTCGAGGTTTTTAGTCTCGTCTAGTCTGTGCCAGGAGATTTTTAATCTAGTCCAGTCTGTGCCTGGAGGTTTTCTGTCTCTTCGAGTGTGCGCCTGGAGTTTTTTAGGGACGTCTAGTCTGTGCCAGGAGGTTTTTAGTCTCACCTAATCTGTGACTGGAGGTTGAAATTCTTGCCTAGTCTAGTCTCGGTCTGGGGGTATTTAGTCTCGACTTGGCTGTGCCTGGTGGTTTTTAGTCTTGTCTATTCTGTGCCTGAAGGTTTTTAGTCTCGTCTAGTCTGTGCCAGGAGATTTTTAATCTCCTCTAGTCTGTGCCTGGAGGTGTTAACACTTGTCCAGTCTGTGCCTGGAGGTTTTTAGTCTAGTCAAGTCTAGTCTGTGCCTGGAGGTGTTTCCTGTTGTCTTGTCTGTTCCTGGAGGTTTTTTAGGCTCCTCTAGTCTGTGCCTGGAGGTTTTTAGTGTCGTGTAGTCTGTGCCTAGAGGTTTTTATGCTCATCTAGACTGTGCCTGAAGATTTTTAGTCTCGTCCTGTCTGCGACTGGAGGTTTTTGGTCTCTCCTAGTTTGTGCCTGGAGGTTTTTAGTCTAGTCTAGTCTGTGCCTGCCGGTTTTTAGTCTCGTCTTGTGTGTGCCTGCCAGTTTTTAGTCTCGTCTGGTTTTTGCCTGGAGGTATTTAGTCTTGTCTTGTCTGTGCCTGGCATCTTTTAGTCTGTTTTAGTCTGTGCCTGGAGGTTTTTAGACACGTCTAGTCTGTGCCTGGAGGTTTTAAGGTTTTTTTAGTCAGTGCATGGAGGTTTTTAGTCTCGTCTAGTCTGTGCCTGGAGGTTTTTAGTCTAGTCCAGTCGGTGCCTGGATGTTTTTAGTCTCACCTAGTCTGTGCCTGGAGTTTTTAAAACACGTCTAGTCTGTGCCTGGAGGTTTTTAGTCTCGTCTAATCTGTGCCTTGAGGTTTTAAGTCTCTTCTAGTCTCTGCGTCAAGGTTTTTATTCTCGTCTAGTCGGTGCCAGGAGATTTTTAATCTAGTCCAGTCTGTGCCTGGAGGTTTTCAGCCTCTTCTAGTATGTGCCTGGAGATTTTAGAGACGTCTAGTGTGTGCTTGGAGTTTTTTAGAAATGTCTAGTCTGTGCCTGGAGGTTTTTATTCTCGTCTAGCCTGTGGCAGGAGATATTTAGTCTAGTCCAGTCTGTGCCTGGTGGTTTTAAGTCTCTCTTAGCCTGTGCCTGGAGGTTTTTAGTCTCGTCTAGTGTGTGCCTGAAGGTTTTCAGTCTTTTCTAGTCTGTGCCTGGAGATTGCAATTCTTGCCTAGTCTAGTCTTGGTCTGGGGGTATTTCGTCTCGTGTAGTCTATGCCTGCAGGTTTTTAGTCTCGTCTTGTGTGTGCCTGCCGGTTTTTAGTCTCGTCTAGTTTTTGCCTGGAGGTATTTAGTCTTGTCTAGTCTGTGCCTGGCGTCTTTTAGTCTCTTTTAGTCTGTGCCTGGAGGTTTTTAGACACGTCTAGTCTGTGCCTGGAGGTTCTTAGTCTCATCTAGTTTTTTCCTGGAGGATTTTAGTCTCGTCTAGTCTGTGCCTGGAGGTATTTATCCTCGCCTAGGCAGTGCCTGGATGTTTTTAGTCTCGCCTAGTCTGTTCCTGGTCGTTTTTAGTCTCATCTAGTCTGTGCCAGGAGATTTTTAGTCCAGTCCAGTCCGTGCCTGGACGTTTTAAGTCTCTCCGAGTCTGTGCCTGGAGTTTTTTAGACACGTCTACTCTGTTCCTGGAGGGTTTTAGTATCATCTAGCCTGTGCCTGGAGGTTTCTAATCACGTCTAGTCTGTGCCTAGAGGTTTTTTGTCTCACCTAGTCTGTGCCTGGAGGTTTTAGTCTCGTCTAGTCTGTGCCTGGAGGTTTTTAGTCTCGTCCAGTCTGTGCCTGGAGGTTTTTAGTCTCGTCCAGTCTGTGCCTGGAGGTTTTTAGTCTCATCCAGTCTGTGCCTGGAGGTTTTAAGTCTTTTCTGGTCTCTGCGTCGAGGTTTTTAGTCTCGTCTAGTCTGTGCCAGGAGATTTTTAATCTAGTCCAGTCTGTGCCTGGAGGTTTTCTGTCTCTTCGAGTGTGCGCCTGGAGTTTTTTAGGGACGTCTAGTCTGTGCCAGGAGGTTTTTAGTCTCACCTAATCTGTGACTGGAGGTTGAAATTCTTGCCTAGTCTAGTCTCGGTCTGGGGGTATTTAGTCTCGACTTGGCTGTGCCTGGTGGTTTTTAGTCTTGTCTATTCTGTGCCTGAAGGTTTTTAGTCTCGTCTAGTCTGTGCCAGGAGATTTTTAATCTCCTCTAGTCTGTGCCTGGAGGTGTTAACACTTGTCCAGTCTGTGCCTGGAGGTTTTTAGTCTAGTCAAGTCTAGTCTGTGCCTGGAGGTGTTTCCTGTTGTCTTGTCTGTTCCTGGAGGTTTTTTAGGCTCCTCTAGTCTGTGCCTGGAGGTTTTTAGTGTCGTGTAGTCTGTGCCTAGAGGTTTTTATGCTCATCTAGACTGTGCCTGAAGATTTTTAGTCTCGTCCTGTCTGCGACTGGAGGTTTTTGGTCTCTCCTAGTTTGTGCCTGGAGGTTTTTAGTCTAGTCTAGTCTGTGCCTGCCGGTTTTTAGTCTCGTCTTGTGTGTGCCTGCCAGTTTTTAGTCTCGTCTGGTTTTTGCCTGGAGGTATTTAGTCTTGTCTTGTCTGTGCCTGGCATCTTTTAGTCTGTTTTAGTCTGTGCCTGGAGGTTTTTAGACACGTCTAGTCTGTGCCTGGAGGTTTTAAGGTTTTTTTAGTCAGTGCATGGAGGTTTTTAGTCTCGTCTAGTCTGTGCCTGGAGGTTTTTAGTCTAGTCCAGTCGGTGCCTGGATGTTTTTAGTCTCACCTAGTCTGTGCCTGGAGCTTTTAAAACACGTCTAGTCTGTGCCTGGAGGTTTTTAGTCTCGTCTAATCTGTGCCTTGAGGTTTTAAGTCTCTTCTAGTCTCTGCGTCAAGGTTTTTATTCTCGTCTAGTCGGTGCCAGGAGATTTTTAATCTAGTCCAGTCTGTGCCTGGAGGTTTTCAGCCTCTTCTAGTATGTGCCTGGAGATTTTAGAGACGTCTAGTGTGTGCTTGGAGTTTTTTAGAAATGTCTAGTCTGTGCCTGGAGGTTTTTATTCTCGTCTAGTCTGTGGCAGGAGATATTTAGTCTAGTCCAGTCTGTGCCTGGTGGTTTTAAGTCTCTCTTAGCCTGTGCCTGGAGGTTTTTAGTCTCGTCTAGTGTGTGCCTGAAGGTTTTCAGTCTTTTCTAGTCTGTGCCTGGAGATTGCAATTCTTGCCTAGTCTAGTCTTGGTCTGGGGGTATTTCGTCTCGTGTAGTCTATGCCTGCAGGTTTTTAGTCTCGTCTTGTGTGTGCCTGCCGGTTTTTAGTCTCGTCTAGTTTTTGCCTGGAGGTATTTAGTCTTGTCTAGTCTGTGCCTGGCGTCTTTTAGTCTCTTTTAGTCTGTGCCTGGAGGTTTTTAGACACGTCTAGTCTGTGCCTGGAGGTTCTTAGTCTCATCTAGTTTTTTCCTGGAGGATTTTAGTCTCGTCTAGTCTGTGCCTAGAGGTTTTTTGTCTCACCTAGTCTGTGCCTGGAGGTTTTAGTCTCGTCTAGTCTGTGCCTGCAGGTTTTTAGTCTCATCCAGTCTGTGCCTGGAGGTTTTTAGTCTCGTCCAGTCTGTGCCTGGAGGTTTTTAGTCTCGTCCAGTCTGTGCCTGGAGGTTTTTAGTCTCATCCAGTCTGTGCCTGGAGGTTTTAAGTCTTTTCTGGTCTCTGCGTCGAGGTTTTTAGTCTCGTCTAGTCTGTGCCAGGAGATTTTTAATCTAGTCCAGTCTGTGCCTGGAGGTTTTCTGTCTCTTCGAGTGTGCGCCTGGAGTTTTTTAGGGACGTCTAGTCTGTGCCAGGAGGTTTTTAGTCTCACCTAATCTGTGACTGGAGGTTGAAATTCTTGCCTAGTCTAGTCTCGGTCTGGGGGTATTTAGTCTCGACTTGGCTGTGCCTGGTGGTTTTTAGTCTTGTCTATTCTGTGCCTGAAGGTTTTTAGTCTCGTCTAGTCTGTGTCTGAAGGTTTTTAGTCTCGTCTATTCTGTGCCAGGAGATTTTTAATCTCCTCTAGTCTGTGCCTGGAGGTGTTAACACTTGTCCAGTCTGTGCCTGGAGGTTTTTAGTCTAGTCAAGTCTAGTCTGTGCCTGGAGGTGTTTCCTGTTGTCTTGTCTGTTCCTGGAGGTTTTTTAGGCTCCTCTAGTCTGTGCCTGGAGGTTTTTAGTGTCGTGTAGTCTGTGCCTAGAGGTTTTTATGCTCATCTAGACTGTGCCTGAAGATTTTTAGTCTCGTCCTGTCTGCGACTGGAGGTTTTTGGTCTCTCCTAGTTTGTGCCTGGAGGTTTTTAGTCTAGTCTAGTCTGTGCCTGCCGGTTTTTAGTCTCGTCTTGTGTGTGCCTGCCAGTTTTTAGTCTCGTCTGGTTTTTGCCTGGAGGTATTTAGTCTTGTCTTGTCTGTGCCTGGCATCTTTTAGTCTGTTTTAGTCTGTGCCTGGAGGTTTTTAGACACGTCTAGTCTGTGCCTGGAGGTTTTAAGGTTTTTTTAGTCAGTGCATGGAGGTTTTTAGTCTCGTCTAGTCTGTGCCTGGAGGTTTTTAGTCTAGTCCAGTCGGTGCCTGGATGTTTTTAGTCTCACCTAGTCTGTGCCTGGAGCTTTTAAAACACGTCTAGTCTGTGCCTGGAGGTTTTTAGTCTCGTCTAATCTGTGCCTTGAGGTTTTAAGTCTCTTCTAGTCTCTGCGTCAAGGTTTTTATTCTCGTCTAGTCGGTGCCAGGAGATTTTTAATCTAGTCCAGTCTGTGCCTGGAGGTTTTCAGCCTCTTCTAGTATGTGCCTGGAGATTTTAGAGACGTCTAGTGTGTGCTTGGAGTTTTTTAGAAATGTCTAGTCTGTGCCTGGAGGTTTTTATTCTCGTCTAGTCTGTGGCAGGAGATATTTAGTCTAGTCCAGTCTGTGCCTGGTGGTTTTAAGTCTCTCTTAGCCTGTGCCTGGAGGTTTTTAGTCTCGTCTAGTGTGTGCCTGAAGGTTTTCAGTCTTTTCTAGTCTGTGCCTGGAGATTGCAATTCTTGCCTAGTCTAGTCTTGGTCTGGGGGTATTTCGTCTCGTGTAGTCTATGCCTGCAGGTTTTTAGTCTCGTCTTGTGTGTGCCTGCCGGTTTTTAGTCTCGTCTAGTTTTTGCCTGGAGGTATTTAGTCTTGTCTAGTCTGTGCCTGGCGTCTTTTAGTCTCTTTTAGTCTGTGCCTGGAGGTTTTTAGACACGTCTAGTCTGTGCCTGGAGGTTCTTAGTCTCATCTAGTTTTTTCCTGGAGGATTTTAGTCTCGTCTAGTCTGTGCCTGGAGGTATTTATCCTCGCCTAGGCAGTGCCTGGATGTTTTTAGTCTCACCTAGTCTGTTCCTGGTCGTTTTTAGTCTCATCTAGTCTGTGCCAGGAGATTTTTAGTCCAGTCCAGTCCGTGCCTGGACGTTTTAAGTCTCTCCGAGTCTGTGCCTGGAGTTTTTTAGACACGTCTACTCTGTTCCTGGAGGGTTTTAGTATCATCTAGCCTGTGCCTGGAGGTTTCTAATCACGTCTAGTCTGTGCCTAGAGGTTTCTAATCACGTCTAGTCTGTGCCTGGAGGTTTTAGTCTCGTCTAGTCTGTGCCTGCAGGTTTTTAGTCTCGTCCAGTCTGTGCCTGGAGGTTTTTAGTCTCGTCCAGTCTGTGCCTGGAGGTTTTTAGTCTCGTCCAGTCTGTGCCTGGAGGTTTTAAGTCTTTTCTGGTCTCTGCGTCGAGGTTTTTAGTCTCGTCTAGTCTGTGCCAGGAGATTTTTAATCTAGTCCAGTCTGTGCCTGGAGGTTTTCTGTCTCTTCGAGTGTGCGCCTGGAGTTTTTTAGGGACGTCTAGTCTGTGCCAGGAGGTTTTTAGTCTCACCTAATCTGTGACTGGAGGTTGAAATTCTTGCCTAGTCTAGTCTCGGTCTGGGGGTATTTAGTCTCGACTTGGCTGTGCCTGGTGGTTTTTAGTCTTGTCTATTCTGTGCCTGAAGGTTTTTAGTCTCGTCTAGTCTGTGCCAGGAGATTTTTAATCTCCTCTAGTCTGTGCCTGGAGGTGTTAACACTTGTCCAGTCTGTGCCTGGAGGTTTTTAGTCTAGTCAAGTCTAGTCTGTGCCTGGAGGTGTTTCCTGTTGTCTTGTCTGTTCCTGGAGGTTTTTTAGGCTCCTCTAGTCTGTGCCTGGAGGTTTTTAGTGTCGTGTAGTCTGTGCCTAGAGGTTTTTATGCTCATCTAGACTGTGCCTGAAGATTTTTAGTCTCGTCCTGTCTGCGACTGGAGGTTTTTGGTCTCTCCTAGTTTGTGCCTGGAGGTTTTTAGTCTAGTCTAGTCTGTGCCTGCCGGTTTTTAGTCTCGTCTTGTGTGTGCCTGCCAGTTTTTAGTCTCGTCTGGTTTTTGCCTGGAGGTATTTAGTCTTGTCTTGTCTGTGCCTGGCATCTTTTAGTCTGTTTTAGTCTGTGCCTGGAGGTTTTTAGACACGTCTAGTCTGTGCCTGGAGGTTTTAAGGTTTTTTTAGTCAGTGCATGGAGGTTTTTAGTCTCGTCTAGTCTGTGCCTGGAGGTTTTTAGTCTAGTCCAGTCGGTGCCTGGATGTTTTTAGTCTCACCTAGTCTGTGCCTGGAGCTTTTAAAACACGTCTAGTCTGTGCCTGGAGGTTTTTAGTCTCGTCTAATCTGTGCCTTGAGGTTTTAAGTCTCTTCTAGTCTCTGCGTCAAGGTTTTTATTCTCGTCTAGTCGGTGCCAGGAGATTTTTAATCTAGTCCAGTCTGTGCCTGGAGGTTTTCAGCCTCTTCTAGTATGTGCCTGGAGATTTTAGAGACGTCTAGTGTGTGCTTGGAGTTTTTTAGAAATGTCTAGTCTGTGCCTGGAGGTTTTTATTCTCGTCTAGTCTGTGGCAGGAGATATTTAGTCTAGTCCAGTCTGTGCCTGGTGGTTTTAAGTCTCTCTTAGCCTGTGCCTGGAGGTTTTTAGTCTCGTCTAGTGTGTGCCTGAAGGTTTTCAGTCTTTTCTAGTCTGTGCCTGGAGATTGCAATTCTTGCCTAGTCTAGTCTTGGTCTGGGGGTATTTCGTCTCGTGTAGTCTATGCCTGCAGGTTTTTAGTCTCGTCTTGTGTGTGCCTGCCGGTTTTTAGTCTCGTCTAGTTTTTGCCTGGAGGTATTTAGTCTTGTCTAGTCTGTGCCTGGCGTCTTTTAGTCTCTTTTAGTCTGTGCCTGGAGGTTTTTAGACACGTCTAGTCTGTGCCTGGAGGTTCTTAGTCTCATCTAGTTTTTTCCTGGAGGATTTTAGTCTCGTCTAGTCTGTGCCTGGAGGTATTTATCCTCGCCTAGGCAGTGCCTGGATGTTTTTAGTCTCGCCTAGTCTGTTCCTGGTCGTTTTTAGTCTCATCTAGTCTGTGCCAGGAGATTTTTAGTCCAGTCCAGTCCGTGCCTGGACGTTTTAAGTCTCTCCGAGTCTGTGCCTGGAGTTTTTTAGACACGTCTACTCTGTTCCTGGAGGGTTTTAGTATCATCTAGCCTGTGCCTGGAGGTTTCTAATCACGTCTAGTCTGTGCCTAGAGGTTTCTAATCACGTCTAGTCTGTGCCTGGAGGTTTTAGTCTCGTCTAGTCTGTGCCTGCAGGTTTTTAGTCTCGTCCAGTCTGTGCCTGGAGGTTTTTAGTCTCGTCCAGTCTGTGCCTGGAGGTTTTTAGTCTCGTCCAGTCTGTGCCTGGAGGTTTTAAGTCTTTTCTGGTCTCTGCGTCGAGGTTTTTAGTCTCGTCTAGTCTGTGCCAGGAGATTTTTAATCTAGTCCAGTCTGTGCCTGGAGGTTTTCTGTCTCTTCGAGTGTGCGCCTGGAGTTTTTTAGGGACGTCTAGTCTGTGCCAGGAGGTTTTTAGTCTCACCTAATCTGTGACTGGAGGTTGAAATTCTTGCCTAGTCTAGTCTCGGTCTGGGGGTATTTAGTCTCGACTTGGCTGTGCCTGGTGGTTTTTAGTCTTGTCTATTCTGTGCCTGAAGGTTTTTAGTCTCGTCTAGTCTGTGCCAGGAGATTTTTAATCTCCTCTAGTCTGTGCCTGGAGGTGTTAACACTTGTCCAGTCTGTGCCTGGAGGTTTTTAGTCTAGTCAAGTCTAGTCTGTGCCTGGAGGTGTTTCCTGTTGTCTTGTCTGTTCCTGGAGGTTTTTTAGGCTCCTCTAGTCTGTGCCTGGAGGTTTTTAGTGTCGTGTAGTCTGTGCCTAGAGGTTTTTATGCTCATCTAGACTGTGCCTGAAGATTTTTAGTCTCGTCCTGTCTGCGACTGGAGGTTTTTGGTCTCTCCTAGTTTGTGCCTGGAGGTTTTTAGTCTAGTCTAGTCTGTGCCTGCCGGTTTTTAGTCTCGTCTTGTGTGTGCCTGCCAGTTTTTAGTCTCGTCTGGTTTTTGCCTGGAGGTATTTAGTCTTGTCTTGTCTGTGCCTGGCATCTTTTAGTCTGTTTTAGTCTGTGCCTGGAGGTTTTTAGACACGTCTAGTCTGTGCCTGGAGGTTTTAAGGTTTTTTTAGTCAGTGCATGGAGGTTTTTAGTCTCGTCTAGTCTGTGCCTGGAGGTTTTTAGTCTAGTCCAGTCGGTGCCTGGATGTTTTTAGTCTCACCTAGTCTGTGCCTGGAGCTTTTAAAACACGTCTAGTCTGTGCCTGGAGGTTTTTAGTCTCGTCTAATCTGTGCCTTGAGGTTTTAAGTCTCTTCTAGTCTCTGCGTCAAGGTTTTTATTCTCGTCTAGTCGGTGCCAGGAGATTTTTAATCTAGTCCAGTCTGTGCCTGGAGGTTTTCAGCCTCTTCTAGTATGTGCCTGGAGATTTTAGAGACGTCTAGTGTGTGCTTGGAGTTTTTTAGAAATGTCTAGTCTGTGCCTGGAGGTTTTTATTCTCGTCTAGTCTGTGGCAGGAGATATTTAGTCTAGTCCAGTCTGTGCCTGGTGGTTTTAAGTCTCTCTTAGCCTGTGCCTGGAGGTTTTTAGTCTCGTCTAGTGTGTGCCTGAAGGTTTTCAGTCTTTTCTAGTCTGTGCCTGGAGATTGCAATTCTTGCCTAGTCTAGTCTTGGTCTGGGGGTATTTCGTCTCGTGTAGTCTATGCCTGCAGGTTTTTAGTCTCGTCTTGTGTGTGCCTGCCGGTTTTTAGTCTCGTCTAGTTTTTGCCTGGAGGTATTTAGTCTTGTCTAGTCTGTGCCTGGCGTCTTTTAGTCTCTTTTAGTCTGTGCCTGGAGGTTTTTAGACACGTCTAGTCTGTGCCTGGAGGTTCTTAGTCTCATCTAGTTTTTTCCTGGAGGATTTTAGTCTCGTCTAGTCTGTGCCTGGAGGTATTTATCCTCGCCTAGGCAGTGCCTGGATGTTTTTAGTCTCGCCTAGTCTGTTCCTGGTCGTTTTTAGTCTCATCTAGTCTGTGCCAGGAGATTTTTAGTCCAGTCCAGTCCGTGCCTGGACGTTTTAAGTCTCTCCGAGTCTGTGCCTGGAGTTTTTTAGACACGTCTACTCTGTTCCTGGAGGGTTTTAGTATCATCTAGCCTGTGCCTGGAGGTTTCTAATCACGTCTAGTCTGTGCCTAGAGGTTTTTTGTCTCACCTAGTCTGTGCCTGGAGGTTTTAGTATCATCTAGTCTGTGCCTGCAGGTTTTTAGTCTCATCCAGTCTGTGCCTGGAGGTTTTTAGTCTCGTCCAGTCTGTGCCTGGAGGTTTTTAGTCTCGTCCAGTCTGTGCCTGGAGGTTTTTAGTCTCATCCAGTCTGTGCCTGGAGGTTTTAAGTCTTTTCTGGTCTCTGCGTCGAGGTTTTTAGTCTCGTCTAGTCTGTGCCAGGAGATTTTTAATCTAGTCCAGTCTGTGCCTGGAGGTTTTCTGTCTCTTCGAGTGTGCGCCTGGAGTTTTTTAGGGACGTCTAGTCTGTGCCAGGAGGTTTTTAGTCTCACCTAATCTGTGACTGGAGGTTGAAATTCTTGCCTAGTCTAGTCTCGGTCTGGGGGTATTTAGTCTCGACTTGGCTGTGCCTGGTGGTTTTTAGTCTTGTCTATTCTGTGCCTGAAGGTTTTTAGTCTCGTCTAGTCTGTGCCTGAAGGTTTTTAGTCTCGTCTAGTCTGTGCCAGGAGATTTTTAATCTCCTCTAGTCTGTGCCTGGAGGTGTTAACACTTGTCCAGTCTGTGCCTGGAGGTTTTTAGTCTAGTCAAGTCTAGTCTGTGCCTGGAGGTGTTTCCTGTTGTCTTGTCTGTTCCTGGAGGTTTTTTAGGCTCCTCTAGTCTGTGCCTGGAGGTTTTTAGTGTCGTGTAGTCTGTGCCTAGAGGTTTTTATGCTCATCTAGACTGTGCCTGAAGATTTTTAGTCTCGTCCTGTCTGCGACTGGAGGTTTTTGGTCTCTCCTAGTTTGTGCCTGGAGGTTTTTAGTCTAGTCTAGTCTGTGCCTGCCGGTTTTTAGTCTCGTCTTGTGTGTGCCTGCCAGTTTTTAGTCTCGTCTGGTTTTTGCCTGGAGGTATTTAGTCTTGTCTTGTCTGTGCCTGGCATCTTTTAGTCTGTTTTAGTCTGTGCCTGGAGGTTTTTAGACACGTCTAGTCTGTGCCTGGAGGTTTTAAGGTTTTTTTAGTCAGTGCATGGAGGTTTTTAGTCTCGTCTAGTCTGTGCCTGGAGGTTTTTAGTCTAGTCCAGTCGGTGCCTGGATGTTTTTAGTCTCACCTAGTCTGTGCCTGGAGCTTTTAAAACACGTCTAGTCTGTGCCTGGAGGTTTTTAGTCTCGTCTAATCTGTGCCTTGAGGTTTTAAGTCTCTTCTAGTCTCTGCGTCAAGGTTTTTATTCTCGTCTAGTCGGTGCCAGGAGATTTTTAATCTAGTCCAGTCTGTGCCTGGAGGTTTTCAGCCTCTTCTAGTATGTGCCTGGAGATTTTAGAGACGTCTAGTGTGTGCTTGGAGTTTTTTAGAAATGTCTAGTCTGTGCCTGGAGGTTTTTATTCTCGTCTAGTCTGTGGCAGGAGATATTTAGTCTAGTCCAGTCTGTGCCTGGTGGTTTTAAGTCTCTCTTAGCCTGTGCCTGGAGGTTTTTAGTCTCGTCTAGTGTGTGCCTGAAGGTTTTCAGTCTTTTCTAGTCTGTGCCTGGAGATTGCAATTCTTGCCTAGTCTAGTCTTGGTCTGGGGGTATTTCGTCTCGTGTAGTCTATGCCTGCAGGTTTTTAGTCTCGTCTTGTGTGTGCCTGCCGGTTTTTAGTCTCGTCTAGTTTTTGCCTGGAGGTATTTAGTCTTGTCTAGTCTGTGCCTGGCGTCTTTTAGTCTCTTTTAGTCTGTGCCTGGAGGTTTTTAGACACGTCTAGTCTGTGCCTGGAGGTTCTTAGTCTCATCTAGTTTTTTCCTGGAGGATTTTAGTCTCGTCTAGTCTGTGCCTGGAGGTATTTATCCTCGCCTAGGCAGTGCCTGGATGTTTTTAGTCTCGCCTAGTCTGTGCCTGGTCGTTTTTAGTCTCATCTAGTCTGTGCCAGGAGATTTTTAGTCCAGTCCAGTCCGTGCCTGGACGTTTTAAGTCTCTCCGAGTCTGTGCCTGGAGTTTTTTAGACACGTCTACTCTGTTCCTGGAGGGTTTTAGTATCATCTAGCCTGTGCCTGGAGGTTTCTAATCACGTCTAGTCTGTGCCTAGAGGTTTTTTGTCTCACCTAGTCTGTGCCTGGAGGTTTTAGTCTCGTCTAGTCTGTGCCTGCAGGTTTTTAGTCTCATCCAGTCTGTGCCTGGAGGTTTTTAGTCTCGTCCAGTCTGTGCCTGGAGGTTTTTAGTCTCGTCCAGTCTGTGCCTGGAGGTTTTTAGTCTCATCCAGTCTGTGCCTGGAGGTTTTAAGTCTTTTCTGGTCTCTGCGTCGAGGTTTTTAGTCTCGTCTAGTCTGTGCCAGGAGATTTTTAATCTAGTCCAGTCTGTGCCTGGAGGTTTTCTGTCTCTTCGAGTGTGCGCCTGGAGTTTTTTAGGGACGTCTAGTCTGTGCCAGGAGGTTTTTAGTCTCACCTAATCTGTGACTGGAGGTTGAAATTCTTGCCTAGTCTAGTCTCGGTCTGGGGGTATTTAGTCTCGACTTGGCTGTGCCTGGTGGTTTTTAGTCTTGTCTATTCTGTGCCTGAAGGTTTTTAGTCTCGTCTAGTCTGTGCCTGAAGGTTTTTAGTCTCGTCTAGTCTGTGCCAGGAGATTTTTAATCTCCTCTAGTCTGTGCCTGGAGGTGTTAACACTTGTCCAGTCTGTGCCTGGAGGTTTTTAGTCTAGTCAAGTCTAGTCTGTGCCTGGAGGTGTTTCCTGTTGTCTTGTCTGTTCCTGGAGGTTTTTTAGGCTCCTCTAGTCTGTGCCTGGAGGTTTTTAGTGTCGTGTAGTCTGTGCCTAGAGGTTTTTATGCTCATCTAGACTGTGCCTGAAGATTTTTAGTCTCGTCCTGTCTGCGACTGGAGGTTTTTGGTCTCTCCTAGTTTGTGCCTGGAGGTTTTTAGTCTAGTCTAGTCTGTGCCTGCCGGTTTTTAGTCTCGTCTTGTGTGTGCCTGCCAGTTTTTAGTCTCGTCTGGTTTTTGCCTGGAGGTATTTAGTCTTGTCTTGTCTGTGCCTGGCATCTTTTAGTCTGTTTTAGTCTGTGCCTGGAGGTTTTTAGACACGTCTAGTCTGTGCCTGGAGGTTTTAAGGTTTTTTTAGTCAGTGCATGGAGGTTTTTAGTCTCGTCTAGTCTGTGCCTGGAGGTTTTTAGTCTAGTCCAGTCGGTGCCTGGATGTTTTTAGTCTCACCTAGTCTGTGCCTGGAGCTTTTAAAACACGTCTAGTCTGTGCCTGGAGGTTTTTAGTCTCGTCTAATCTGTGCCTTGAGGTTTTAAGTCTCTTCTAGTCTCTGCGTCAAGGTTTTTATTCTCGTCTAGTCGGTGCCAGGAGATTTTTAATCTAGTCCAGTCTGTGCCTGGAGGTTTTCAGCCTCTTCTAGTATGTGCCTGGAGATTTTAGAGACGTCTAGTGTGTGCTTGGAGTTTTTTAGAAATGTCTAGTCTGTGCCTGGAGGTTTTTATTCTCGTCTAGCCTGTGGCAGGAGATATTTAGTCTAGTCCAGTCTGTGCCTGGTGGTTTTAAGTCTCTCTTAGCCTGTGCCTGGAGGTTTTTAGTCTCGTCTAGTGTGTGCCTGAAGGTTTTCAGTCTTTTCTAGTCTGTGCCTGGAGATTGCAATTCTTGCCTAGTCTAGTCTTGGTCTGGGGGTATTTCGTCTCGTGTAGTCTATGCCTGCAGGTTTTTAGTCTCGTCTTGTGTGTGCCTGCCGGTTTTTAGTCTCGTCTAGTTTTTGCCTGGAGGTATTTAGTCTTGTCTAGTCTGTGCCTGGCGTCTTTTAGTCTCTTTTAGTCTGTGCCTGGAGGTTTTTAGACACGTCTAGTCTGTGCCTGGAGGTTCTTAGTCTCATCTAGTTTTTTCCTGGAGGATTTTAGTCTCGTCTAGTCTGTGCCTGGAGGTATTTATCCTCGCCTAGGCAGTGCCTGGATGTTTTTAGTCTCGCCTAGTCTGTTCCTGGTCGTTTTTAGTCTCATCTAGTCTGTGCCAGGAGATTTTTAGTCCAGTCCAGTCCGTGCCTGGACGTTTTAAGTCTCTCCGAGTCTGTGCCTGGAGTTTTTTAGACACGTCTACTCTGTTCCTGGAGGGTTTTAGTATCATCTAGCCTGTGCCTGGAGGTTTCTAATCACGTCTAGTCTGTGCCTAGAGGTTTTTTGTCTCACCTAGTCTGTGCCTGGAGGTTTTAGTCTCGTCTAGTCTGTGCCTGGAGGTTTTTAGTCTCGTCCAGTCTGTGCCTGGAGGTTTTTAGTCTCGTCCAGTCTGTGCCTGGAGGTTTTTAGTCTCGTCCAGTCTGTGCCTGGAGGTTTTTAGTCTCATCCAGTCTGTGCCTGGAGGTTTTAAGTCTTTTCTGGTCTCTGCGTCGAGGTTTTTAGTCTCGTCTAGTCTGTGCCAGGAGATTTTTAATCTAGTCCAGTCTGTGCCTGGAGGTTTTCTGTCTCTTCGAGTGTGCGCCTGGAGTTTTTTAGGGACGTCTAGTCTGTGCCAGGAGGTTTTTAGTCTCACCTAATCTGTGACTGGAGGTTGAAATTCTTGCCTAGTCTAGTCTCGGTCTGGGGGTATTTAGTCTCGACTTGGCTGTGCCTGGTGGTTTTTAGTCTTGTCTATTCTGTGCCTGAAGGTTTTTAGTCTCGTCTAGTCTGTGCCAGGAGATTTTTAATCTCCTCTAGTCTGTGCCTGGAGGTGTTAACACTTGTCCAGTCTGTGCCTGGAGGTTTTTAGTCTAGTCAAGTCTAGTCTGTGCCTGGAGGTGTTTCCTGTTGTCTTGTCTGTTCCTGGAGGTTTTTTAGGCTCCTCTAGTCTGTGCCTGGAGGTTTTTAGTGTCGTGTAGTCTGTGCCTAGAGGTTTTTATGCTCATCTAGACTGTGCCTGAAGATTTTTAGTCTCGTCCTGTCTGCGACTGGAGGTTTTTGGTCTCTCCTAGTTTGTGCCTGGAGGTTTTTAGTCTAGTCTAGTCTGTGCCTGCCGGTTTTTAGTCTCGTCTTGTGTGTGCCTGCCAGTTTTTAGTCTCGTCTGGTTTTTGCCTGGAGGTATTTAGTCTTGTCTTGTCTGTGCCTGGCATCTTTTAGTCTGTTTTAGTCTGTGCCTGGAGGTTTTTAGACACGTCTAGTCTGTGCCTGGAGGTTTTAAGGTTTTTTTAGTCAGTGCATGGAGGTTTTTAGTCTCGTCTAGTCTGTGCCTGGAGGTTTTTAGTCTAGTCCAGTCGGTGCCTGGATGTTTTTAGTCTCACCTAGTCTGTGCCTGGAGCTTTTAAAACACGTCTAGTCTGTGCCTGGAGGTTTTTAGTCTCGTCTAATCTGTGCCTTGAGGTTTTAAGTCTCTTCTAGTCTCTGCGTCAAGGTTTTTATTCTCGTCTAGTCGGTGCCAGGAGATTTTTAATCTAGTCCAGTCTGTGCCTGGAGGTTTTCAGCCTCTTCTAGTATGTGCCTGGAGATTTTAGAGACGTCTAGTGTGTGCTTGGAGTTTTTTAGAAATGTCTAGTCTGTGCCTGGAGGTTTTTATTCTCGTCTAGTCTGTGGCAGGAGATATTTAGTCTAGTCTAGTCTGTGCCTGGAGGTTTTTAGTCTCGTCTAATCTGTGCCTTGAGGTTTTAAGTCTCTTCTAGTCTCTGCGTCAAGGTTTTTATTCTCGTCTAGTCGGTGCCAGGAGATTTTTAATCTAGTCCAGTCTGTGCCTGGAGGTTTTCAGCCTCTTCTAGTATGTGCCTGGAGATTTTAGAGACGTCTAGTGTGTGCTTGGAGTTTTTTAGAAATGTCTAGTCTGTGCCTGGAGGTTTTTATTCTCGTCTAGTCTGTGGCAGGAGATATTTAGTCTAGTCCAGTCTGTGCCTGGTGGTTTTAAGTCTCTCTTAGCCTGTGCCTGGAGGTTTTTAGTCTCGTCTAGTGTGTGCCTGAAGGTTTTCAGTCTTTTCTAGTCTGTGCCTGGAGATTGCAATTCTTGCCTAGTCTAGTCTTGGTCTGGGGGTATTTCGTCTCGTGTAGTCTATGCCTGCAGGTTTTTAGTCTCGTCTTGTGTGTGCCTGCCGGTTTTTAGTCTCGTCTAGTTTTTGCCTGGAGGTATTTAGTCTTGTCTAGTCTGTGCCTGGCGTCTTTTAGTCTCTTTTAGTCTGTGCCTGGAGGTTTTTAGACACGTCTAGTCTGTGCCTGGAGGTTCTTAGTCTCATCTAGTTTTTTCCTGGAGGATTTTAGTCTCGTCTAGTCTGTGCCTGGAGGTATTTATCCTCGCCTAGGCAGTGCCTGGATGTTTTTAGTCTCGCCTAGTCTGTGCCTGGTCGTTTTTAGTCTCATCTAGTCTGTGCCAGGAGATTTTTAGTCCAGTCCAGTCCGTGCCTGGACGTTTTAAGTCTCTCCGAGTCTGTGCCTGGAGTTTTTTAGACACGTCTACTCTGTTCCTGGAGGGTTTTAGTATCATCTAGCCTATGCCTGGAGGTTTCTAATCACGTCTAGTCTGTGCCTAGAGGTTTTTTGTCTCACCTAGTCTGTGCCTGGAGGTTTTAGTCTGTGCCTGCAGGTTTTTAGTCTCGTCCAGTCTGTGCCTGGAGGTTTTTAGTCTCGTCCAGTCTGTGCCTGGAGGTTTTTAGTCTCGTCCAGTCTGTGCCTGGAGGTTTTTCGTCTCATCCAGTCTGTGCCTGGAGGTTTTAAGTCTTTTCTGGTCTCTGCGTCGAGGTTTTTAGTCTCGTCTAGTCTGTGCCAGGAGATTTTTAATCTAGTCCAGTCTGTGCCTGGAGGTTTTCTGTCTCTTCGAGTGTGCGCCTGGAGTTTTTTAGGGACGTCTAGTCTGTGCCAGGAGGTTTTTAGTCTCACCTAATCTGTGACTGGAGGTTGAAATTCTTGCCTAGTCTAGTCTCGGTCTGGGGGTATTTAGTCTCGACTTGGCTGTGCCTGGTGGTTTTTAGTCTTGTCTATTCTGTGCCTGAAGGTTTTTAGTCTCGTCTAGTCTGTGCCAGGAGATTTTTAATCTCCTCTAGTCTGTGCCTGGAGGTGTTAACACTTGTCCAGTCTGTGCCTGGAGGTTTTTAGTCTAGTCAAGTCTAGTCTGTGCCTGGAGGTGTTTCCTGTTGTCTTGTCTGTTCCTGGAGGTTTTTTAGGCTCCTCTAGTCTGTGCCTGGAGGTTTTTAGTGTCGTGTAGTCTGTGCCTAGAGGTTTTTATGCTCATCTAGACTGTGCCTGAAGATTTTTAGTCTCGTCCTGTCTGCGACTGGAGGTTTTTGGTCTCTCCTAGTTTGTGCCTGGAGGTTTTTAGTCTAGTCTAGTCTGTGCCTGCCGGTTTTTAGTCTCGTCTTGTGTGTGCCTGCCAGTTTTTAGTCTCGTCTGGTTTTTGCCTGGAGGTATTTAGTCTTGTCTTGTCTGTGCCTGGCATCTTTTAGTCTGTTTTAGTCTGTGCCTGGAGGTTTTTAGACACGTCTAGTCTGTGCCTGGAGGTTTTAAGGTTTTTTTAGTCAGTGCATGGAGGTTTTTAGTCTCGTCTAGTCTGTGCCTGGATGTTTTTAGTCTCACCTAGTCTGTGCCTGGAGTTTTTAAAACACGTCTAGTCTGTGCCTGGAGGTTTTTAGTCTCGTCTAATCTGTGCCTTGAGGTTTTAAGTCTCTTCTAGTCTCTGCGTCAAGGTTTTTATTCTCGTCTAGTCGGTGCCAGGAGATTTTTAATCTAGTCCAGTCTGTGCCTGGAGGTTTTCAGCCTCTTCTAGTATGTGCCTGGAGATTTTAGAGACGTCTAGTGTGTGCTTGGAGTTTTTTAGAAATGTCTAGTCTGTGCCTGGAGGTTTTTATTCTCGTCTAGTCTGTGGCAGGAGATATTTAGTCTAGTCTAGTCTGTGCCTGGAGGTTTTTAGTCTCGTCTAATCTGTGCCTTGAGGTTTTAAGTCTCTTCTAGTCTCTGCGTCAAGGTTTTTATTCTCGTCTAGTCGGTGCCAGGAGATTTTTAATCTAGTCCAGTCTGTGCCTGGAGGTTTTCAGCCTCTTCTAGTATGTGCCTGGAGATTTTAGAGACGTCTAGTGTGTGCTTGGAGTTTTTTAGAAATGTCTAGTCTGTGCCTGGAGGTTTTTATTCTCGTCTAGTCTGTGGCAGGAGATATTTAGTCTAGTCCAGTCTGTGCCTGGTGGTTTTAAGTCTCTCTTAGCCTGTGCCTGGAGGTTTTTAGTCTCGTCTAGTGTGTGCCTGAAGGTTTTCAGTCTTTTCTAGTCTGTGCCTGGAGATTGCAATTCTTGCCTAGTCTAGTCTTGGTCTGGGGGTATTTTGTCTCGTGTAGTCTATGCCTGCAGGTTTTTAGTCTCGTCTTGTGTGTGCCTGCCGGTTTTTAGTCTCGTCTAGTTTTTGCCTGGAGGTATTTAGTCTTGTCTAGTCTGTGCCTGGCGTCTTTTAGTCTCTTTTAGTCTGTGCCTGGAGGTTTTTAGACACGTCTAGTCTGTGCCTGGAGGTTCTTAGTCTCATCTAGTTTTTTCCTGGAGGATTTTAGTCTCGTCTAGTCTGTGCCTGGAGGTATTTATCCTCGCCTAGGCAGTGCCTGGATGTTTTTAGTCTCGCCTAGTCTGTGCCTGGTCGTTTTTAGTCTCATCTAGTCTGTGCCAGGAGATTTTTAGTCCAGTCCAGTCCGTGCCTGGACGTTTTAAGTCTCTCCGAGTCTGTGCCTGGAGTTTTTTAGACACGTCTACTCTGTTCCTGGAGGGTTTTAGTATCATCTAGCCTGTGCCTGGAGGTTTCTAATCACGTCTAGTCTGTGCCTAGAGGTTTTTTGTCTCACCTAGTCTGTGCCTGGAGGTTTTAGTCTCGTCTAGTCTGTGCCTGCAGGTTTTTAGTCTCATCCAGTCTGTGCCTGGAGGTTTTTAGTCTCGTCCAGTCTGTGCCTGGAGGTTTTTAGTCTCGTCCAGTCTGTGCCTGGAGGTTTTTAGTCTCATCCAGTCTGTGCCTGGAGGTTTTAAGTCTTTTCTGGTCTCTGCGTCGAGGTTTTTAGTCTCGTCTAGTCTGTGCCAGGAGATTTTTAATCTAGTCCAGTCTGTGCCTGGAGGTTTTCTGTCTCTTCGAGTGTGCGCCTGGAGTTTTTTAGGGACGTCTAGTCTGTGCCAGGAGGTTTTTAGTCTCACCTAATCTGTGACTGGAGGTTGAAATTCTTGCCTAGTCTAGTCTCGGTCTGGGGGTATTTAGTCTCGACTTGGCTGTGCCTGGTGGTTTTTAGTCTTGTCTATTCTGTGCCTGAAGGTTTTTAGTCTCGTCTAGTCTGTGCCTGAAGGTTTTTAGTCTCGTCTAGTCTGTGCCAGGAGATTTTTAATCTCCTCTAGTCTGTGCCTGGAGGTGTTAACACTTGTCCAGTCTGTGCCTGGAGGTTTTTAGTCTAGTCAAGTCTAGTCTGTGCCTGGAGGTGTTTCCTGTTGTCTTGTCTGTTCCTGGAGGTTTTTTAGGCTCCTCTAGTCTGTGCCTGGAGGTTTTTAGTGTCGTGTAGTCTGTGCCTAGAGGTTTTTATGCTCATCTAGACTGTGCCTGAAGATTTTTAGTCTCGTCCTGTCTGCGACTGGAGGTTTTTGGTCTCTCCTAGTTTGTGCCTGGAGGTTTTTAGTCTAGTCTAGTCTGTGCCTGCCGGTTTTTAGTCTCGTCTTGTGTGTGCCTGCCAGTTTTTAGTCTCGTCTGGTTTTTGCCTGGAGGTATTTAGTCTTGTCTTGTCTGTGCCTGGCATCTTTTAGTCTGTTTTAGTCTGTGCCTGGAGGTTTTTAGACACGTCTAGTCTGTGCCTGGAGGTTTTAAGGTTTTTTTAGTCAGTGCATGGAGGTTTTTAGTCTCGTCTAGTCTGTGCCTGGAGGTTTTTAGTCTAGTCCAGTCGGTGCCTGGATGTTTTTAGTCTCACCTAGTCTGTGCCTGGAGCTTTTAAAACACGTCTAGTCTGTGCCTGGAGGTTTTTAGTCTCGTCTAATCTGTGCCTTGAGGTTTTAAGTCTCTTCTAGTCTCTGCGTCAAGGTTTTTATTCTCGTCTAGTCGGTGCCAGGAGATTTTTAATCTAGTCCAGTCTGTGCCTGGAGGTTTTCAGCCTCTTCTAGTATGTGCCTGGAGATTTTAGAGACGTCTAGTGTGTGCTTGGAGTTTTTTAGAAATGTCTAGTCTGTGCCTGGAGGTTTTTATTCTCGTCTAGCCTGTGGCAGGAGATATTTAGTCTAGTCCAGTCTGTGCCTGGTGGTTTTAAGTCTCTCTTAGCCTGTGCCTGGAGGTTTTTAGTCTCGTCTAGTGTGTGCCTGAAGGTTTTCAGTCTTTTCTAGTCTGTGCCTGGAGATTGCAATTCTTGCCTAGTCTAGTCTTGGTCTGGGGGTATTTCGTCTCGTGTAGTCTATGCCTGCAGGTTTTTAGTCTCGTCTTGTGTGTGCCTGCCGGTTTTTAGTCTCGTCTAGTTTTTGCCTGGAGGTATTTAGTCTTGTCTAGTCTGTGCCTGGCGTCTTTTAGTCTCTTTTAGTCTGTGCCTGGAGGTTTTTAGACACGTCTAGTCTGTGCCTGGAGGTTCTTAGTCTCATCTAGTTTTTTCCTGGAGGATTTTAGTCTCGTCTAGTCTGTGCCTGGAGGTATTTATCCTCGCCTAGGCAGTGCCTGGATGTTTTTAGTCTCGCCTAGTCTGTTCCTGGTCGTTTTTAGTCTCATCTAGTCTGTGCCAGGAGATTTTTAGTCCAGTCCAGTCCGTGCCTGGACGTTTTAAGTCTCTCCGAGTCTGTGCCTGGAGTTTTTTAGACACGTCTACTCTGTTCCTGGAGGGTTTTAGTATCATCTAGCCTGTGCCTGGAGGTTTCTAATCACGTCTAGTCTGTGCCTAGAGGTTTTTTGTCTCACCTAGTCTGTGCCTGGAGGTTTTAGTCTCGTCTAGTCTGTGCCTGGAGGTTTTTAGTCTCGTCCAGTCTGTGCCTGGAGGTTTTTAGTCTCGTCCAGTCTGTGCCTGGAGGTTTTTAGTCTCGTCCAGTCTGTGCCTGGAGGTTTTTAGTCTCATCCAGTCTGTGCCTGGAGGTTTTAAGTCTTTTCTGGTCTCTGCGTCGAGGTTTTTAGTCTCGTCTAGTCTGTGCCAGGAGATTTTTAATCTAGTCCAGTCTGTGCCTGGAGGTTTTCTGTCTCTTCGAGTGTGCGCCTGGAGTTTTTTAGGGACGTCTAGTCTGTGCCAGGAGGTTTTTAGTCTCACCTAATCTGTGACTGGAGGTTGAAATTCTTGCCTAGTCTAGTCTCGGTCTGGGGGTATTTAGTCTCGACTTGGCTGTGCCTGGTGGTTTTTAGTCTTGTCTATTCTGTGCCTGAAGGTTTTTAGTCTCGTCTAGTCTGTGCCAGGAGATTTTTAATCTCCTCTAGTCTGTGCCTGGAGGTGTTAACACTTGTCCAGTCTGTGCCTGGAGGTTTTTAGTCTAGTCAAGTCTAGTCTGTGCCTGGAGGTGTTTCCTGTTGTCTTGTCTGTTCCTGGAGGTTTTTTAGGCTCCTCTAGTCTGTGCCTGGAGGTTTTTAGTGTCGTGTAGTCTGTGCCTAGAGGTTTTTATGCTCATCTAGACTGTGCCTGAAGATTTTTAGTCTCGTCCTGTCTGCGACTGGAGGTTTTTGGTCTCTCCTAGTTTGTGCCTGGAGGTTTTTAGTCTAGTCTAGTCTGTGCCTGCCGGTTTTTAGTCTCGTCTTGTGTGTGCCTGCCAGTTTTTAGTCTCGTCTGGTTTTTGCCTGGAGGTATTTAGTCTTGTCTTGTCTGTGCCTGGCATCTTTTAGTCTGTTTTAGTCTGTGCCTGGAGGTTTTTAGACACGTCTAGTCTGTGCCTGGAGGTTTTAAGGTTTTTTTAGTCAGTGCATGGAGGTTTTTAGTCTCGTCTAGTCTGTGCCTGGAGGTTTTTAGTCTAGTCCAGTCGGTGCCTGGATGTTTTTAGTCTCACCTAGTCTGTGCCTGGAGCTTTTAAAACACGTCTAGTCTGTGCCTGGAGGTTTTTAGTCTCGTCTAATCTGTGCCTTGAGGTTTTAAGTCTCTTCTAGTCTCTGCGTCAAGGTTTTTATTCTCGTCTAGTCGGTGCCAGGAGATTTTTAATCTAGTCCAGTCTGTGCCTGGAGGTTTTCAGCCTCTTCTAGTATGTGCCTGGAGATTTTAGAGACGTCTAGTGTGTGCTTGGAGTTTTTTAGAAATGTCTAGTCTGTGCCTGGAGGTTTTTATTCTCGTCTAGTCTGTGGCAGGAGATATTTAGTCTAGTCTAGTCTGTGCCTGGAGGTTTTTAGTCTCGTCTAATCTGTGCCTTGAGGTTTTAAGTCTCTTCTAGTCTCTGCGTCAAGGTTTTTATTCTCGTCTAGTCGGTGCCAGGAGATTTTTAATCTAGTCCAGTCTGTGCCTGGAGGTTTTCAGCCTCTTCTAGTATGTGCCTGGAGATTTTAGAGACGTCTAGTGTGTGCTTGGAGTTTTTTAGAAATGTCTAGTCTGTGCCTGGAGGTTTTTATTCTCGTCTAGTCTGTGGCAGGAGATATTTAGTCTAGTCCAGTCTGTGCCTGGTGGTTTTAAGTCTCTCTTAGCCTGTGCCTGGAGGTTTTTAGTCTCGTCTAGTGTGTGCCTGAAGGTTTTCAGTCTTTTCTAGTCTGTGCCTGGAGATTGCAATTCTTGCCTAGTCTAGTCTTGGTCTGGGGGTATTTCGTCTCGTGTAGTCTATGCCTGCAGGTTTTTAGTCTCGTCTTGTGTGTGCCTGCCGGTTTTTAGTCTCGTCTAGTTTTTGCCTGGAGGTATTTAGTCTTGTCTAGTCTGTGCCTGGCGTCTTTTAGTCTCTTTTAGTCTGTGCCTGGAGGTTTTTAGACACGTCTAGTCTGTGCCTGGAGGTTCTTAGTCTCATCTAGTTTTTTCCTGGAGGATTTTAGTCTCGTCTAGTCTGTGCCTGGAGGTATTTATCCTCGCCTAGGCAGTGCCTGGATGTTTTTAGTCTCGCCTAGTCTGTGCCTGGTCGTTTTTAGTCTCATCTAGTCTGTGCCAGGAGATTTTTAGTCCAGTCCAGTCCGTGCCTGGACGTTTTAAGTCTCTCCGAGTCTGTGCCTGGAGTTTTTTAGACACGTCTACTCTGTTCCTGGAGGGTTTTAGTATCATCTAGCCTATGCCTGGAGGTTTCTAATCACGTCTAGTCTGTGCCTAGAGGTTTTTTGTCTCACCTAGTCTGTGCCTGGAGGTTTTAGTCTGTGCCTGCAGGTTTTTAGTCTCGTCCAGTCTGTGCCTGGAGGTTTTTAGTCTCGTCCAGTCTGTGCCTGGAGGTTTTTAGTCTCGTCCAGTCTGTGCCTGGAGGTTTTTCGTCTCATCCAGTCTGTGCCTGGAGGTTTTAAGTCTTTTCTGGTCTCTGCGTCGAGGTTTTTAGTCTCGTCTAGTCTGTGCCAGGAGATTTTTAATCTAGTCCAGTCTGTGCCTGGAGGTTTTCTGTCTCTTCGAGTGTGCGCCTGGAGTTTTTTAGGGACGTCTAGTCTGTGCCAGGAGGTTTTTAGTCTCACCTAATCTGTGACTGGAGGTTGAAATTCTTGCCTAGTCTAGTCTCGGTCTGGGGGTATTTAGTCTCGACTTGGCTGTGCCTGGTGGTTTTTAGTCTTGTCTATTCTGTGCCTGAAGGTTTTTAGTCTCGTCTAGTCTGTGCCAGGAGATTTTTAATCTCCTCTAGTCTGTGCCTGGAGGTGTTAACACTTGTCCAGTCTGTGCCTGGAGGTTTTTAGTCTAGTCAAGTCTAGTCTGTGCCTGGAGGTGTTTCCTGTTGTCTTGTCTGTTCCTGGAGGTTTTTTAGGCTCCTCTAGTCTGTGCCTGGAGGTTTTTAGTGTCGTGTAGTCTGTGCCTAGAGGTTTTTATGCTCATCTAGACTGTGCCTGAAGATTTTTAGTCTCGTCCTGTCTGCGACTGGAGGTTTTTGGTCTCTCCTAGTTTGTGCCTGGAGGTTTTTAGTCTAGTCTAGTCTGTGCCTGCCGGTTTTTAGTCTCGTCTTGTGTGTGCCTGCCAGTTTTTAGTCTCGTCTGGTTTTTGCCTGGAGGTATTTAGTCTTGTCTTGTCTGTGCCTGGCATCTTTTAGTCTGTTTTAGTCTGTGCCTGGAGGTTTTTAGACACGTCTAGTCTGTGCCTGGAGGTTTTAAGGTTTTTTTAGTCAGTGCATGGAGGTTTTTAGTCTCGTCTAGTCTGTGCCTGGATGTTTTTAGTCTCACCTAGTCTGTGCCTGGAGTTTTTAAAACACGTCTAGTCTGTGCCTGGAGGTTTTTAGTCTCGTCTAATCTGTGCCTTGAGGTTTTAAGTCTCTTCTAGTCTCTGCGTCAAGGTTTTTATTCTCGTCTAGTCGGTGCCAGGAGATTTTTAATCTAGTCCAGTCTGTGCCTGGAGGTTTTCAGCCTCTTCTAGTATGTGCCTGGAGATTTTAGAGACGTCTAGTGTGTGCTTGGAGTTTTTTAGAAATGTCTAGTCTGTGCCTGGAGGTTTTTATTCTCGTCTAGTCTGTGGCAGGAGATATTTAGTCTAGTCTAGTCTGTGCCTGGAGGTTTTTAGTCTCGTCTAATCTGTGCCTTGAGGTTTTCAGTCTTTTCTAGTCTCTGCGTCAAGGTTTTTATTCTCGTCTAGTCGGTGCCAGGAGATTTTTAATCTAGTCCAGTCTGTGCCTGGAGGTTTTCAGCCTCTTCTAGTATGTGCCTGGAGATTTTAGAGACGTCTAGTGTGTGCTTGGAGTTTTTTAGAAATGTCTAGTCTGTGCCTGGAGGTTTTTATTCTCGTCTAGTCTGTGGCAGGAGATATTTAGTCTAGTCCAGTCTGTGCCTGGTGGTTTTAAGTCTCTCTTAGCCTGTGCCTGGAGGTTTTTAGTCTCGTCTAGTGTGTGCCTGAAGGTTTTCAGTCTTTTCTAGTCTGTGCCTGGAGATTGCAATTCTTGCCTAGTCTAGTCTTGGTCTGGGGGTATTTCGTCTCGTGTAGTCTATGCCTGCAGGTTTTTAGTCTCGTCTTGTGTGTGCCTGCCGGTTTTTAGTCTCGTCTAGTTTTTGCCTGGAGGTATTTAGTCTTGTCTAGTCTGTGCCTGGCGTCTTTTAGTCTCTTTTAGTCTGTGCCTGGAGGTTTTTAGACACGTCTAGTCTGTGCCTGGAGGTTCTTAGTCTCATCTAGTTTTTTCCTGGAGGATTTTAGTCTCGTCTAGTCTGTGCCTGGAGGTATTTATCCTCGCCTAGGCAGTGCCTGGATGTTTTTAGTCTCGCCTAGTCTGTTCCTGGTCGTTTTTAGTCTCATCTAGTCTGTGCCAGGAGATTTTTAGTCCAGTCCAGTCCGTGCCTGGACGTTTTAAGTCTCTCCGAGTCTGTGCCTGGAGTTTTTTAGACACGTCTACTCTGTTCCTGGAGGGTTTTAGTATCATCTAGCCTGTGCCTGGAGGTTTCTAATCACGTCTAGTCTGTGCCTAGAGGTTTTTTGTCTCACCTAGTCTGTGCCTGGAGGTTTTAGTCTCGTCTAGTCTGTGCCTGGAGGTTTTTAGTCTCGTCCAGTCTGTGCCTGGAGGTTTTTAGTCTCGTCCAGTCTGTGCCTGGAGGTTTTTAGTCTCGTCCAGTCTGTGCCTGGAGGTTTTTAGTCTCATCCAGTCTGTGCCTGGAGGTTTTAAGTCTTTTCTGGTCTCTGCGTCGAGGTTTTTAGTCTCGTCTAGTCTGTGCCAGGAGATTTTTAATCTAGTCCAGTCTGTGCCTGGAGGTTTTCTGTCTCTTCGAGTGTGCGCCTGGAGTTTTTTAGGGACGTCTAGTCTGTGCCAGGAGGTTTTTAGTCTCACCTAATCTGTGACTGGAGGTTGAAATTCTTGCCTAGTCTAGTCTCGGTCTGGGGGTATTTAGTCTCGACTTGGCTGTGCCTGGTGGTTTTTAGTCTTGTCTATTCTGTGCCTGAAGGTTTTTAGTCTCGTCTAGTCTGTGCCAGGAGATTTTTAATCTCCTCTAGTCTGTGCCTGGAGGTGTTAACACTTGTCCAGTCTGTGCCTGGAGGTTTTTAGTCTAGTCAAGTCTAGTCTGTGCCTGGAGGTGTTTCCTGTTGTCTTGTCTGTTCCTGGAGGTTTTTTAGGCTCCTCTAGTCTGTGCCTGGAGGTTTTTAGTGTCGTGTAGTCTGTGCCTAGAGGTTTTTATGCTCATCTAGACTGTGCCTGAAGATTTTTAGTCTCGCCTAGTCTGTGCCTGGTCGTTTTTAGTCTCATCTATTCTGTGCCAGGAGATTTTTAGTCCAGTCCAGTCCGTGCCTGGACGTTTTAAGTCTCTCCGAGTCTGTGCCTGGAGTTTTTTAGACACGTCTACTCTGTTCCTGGAGGGTTTTAGTATCATCTAGCCTGTGCCTGGAGGTTTCTAATCACGTCTAGTCTGTGCCTAGAGGTTTTTTGTCTCACCTAGTCTGTGCCTGGAGGTTTTAGTCTCGTCTAGTCTGTGCCTGCAGGTTTTTAGTCTCGTCCAGTCTGTGCCTGGAGGTTTTTCGTCTCATCCAGTCTGTGCCTGGAGGTTTTAAGTCTTTTCTGGTCTCTGCGTCGAGGTTTTTAGTCTCGTCTAGTCTGTGCCAGGAGATTTTTAATCTAGTCCAGTCTGTGCCTGGAGGTTTTCTGTCTCTTCGAGTGTGCGCCTGGAGTTTTTTAGGGACGTCTAGTCTGTGCCAGGAGGTTTTTAGTCTCACCTAATCTGTGACTGGAGGTTGAAATTCTTGCCTAGTCTAGTCTCGGTCTGGGGGTATTTAGTCTCGACTTGGCTGTGCCTGGTGGTTTTTAGTCTTGTCTATTCTGTGCCTGAAGGTTTTTAGTCTCGTCTAGTCTGTGCCAGGAGATTTTTAATCTCCTCTAGTCTGTGCCTGGAGGTGTTAACACTTGTCCAGTCTGTGCCTGGAGGTTTTTAGTCTAGTCAAGTCTAGTCTGTGCCTGGAGGTGTTTCCTGTTGTCTTGTCTGTTCCTGGAGGTTTTTTAGGCTCCTCTAGTCTGTGCCTGGAGGTTTTTAGTGTCGTGTAGTCTGTGCCTAGAGGTTTTTATGCTCATCTAGACTGTGCCTGAAGATTTTTAGTCTCGTCCTGTCTGCGACTGGAGGTTTTTGGTCTCTCCTAGTTTGTGCCTGGAGGTTTTTAGTCTAGTCTAGTCTGTGCCTGCCGGTTTTTAGTCTCGTCTTGTGTGTGCCTGCCAGTTTTTAGTCTCGTCTGGTTTTTGCATGGAGGTATTTAGTCTTGTCTTGTCTGTGCCTGGCATCTTTTAGTCTGTTTTAGTCTGTGCCTGGAGGTTTTTAGACACGTCTAGTCTGTGCCTGGAGGTTTTAAGGTTTTTTTAGTCAGTGCATGGAGGTTTTTAGTCTCGTCTAGTCTGTGCCTGGAGGTTTTTAGTCTAGTCCAGTCGGTGCCTGGATGTTTTTAGTCTCACCTAGTCTGTGCCTGGAGTTTTTAAAACACGTCTAGTCTGTGCCTGGAGGTTTTTAGTCTCGTCTAATCTGTGCCTTGAGGTTTTAAGTCTCTTCTAGTCTCTGCGTCAAGGTTTTTATTCTCGTCTAGTCGGTGCCAGGAGATTTTTAATCTAGTCCAGTCTGTGCCTGGAGGTTTTCAGCCTCTTCTAGTATGTGCCTGGAGATTTTAGAGACGTCTAGTGTGTGCTTGGAGTTTTTTAGAAATGTCTAGTCTGTGCCTGGAGGTTTTTATTCTCGTCTAGTCTGTGGCAGGAGATATTTAGTCTAGTCTAGTCTGTGCCTGGAGGTTTTTAGTCTCGTCTAATCTGTGCCTTGAGGTTTTAAGTCTCTTCTAGTCTCTGCGTCAAGGTTTTTATTCTCGTCAAGTCGGTGCCAGGAGATTTTTAATCTAGTCCAGTCTGTGCCTGGAGGTTTTCAGCCTCTTCTAGTATGTGCCTGGAGATTTTAGAGACGTCTAGTGTGTGCTTGGAGTTTTTTAGAAATGTCTAGTCTGTGCCTGGAGGTTTTTATTCTCGTCTAGTCTGTGGCAGGAGATATTTAGTCTAGTCCAGTCTGTGCCTGGAGGTTTTTAGTCTCGTCTAATCTGTGCCTTGAGGTTTTAAGTCTCTTCTAGTCTCTGCGTCAAGGTTTTTATTCTCGTCTAGTCGGTGCCAGGAGATTTTTAATCTAGTCCAGTCTGTGCCTGGAGGTTTTCAGCCTCTTCTAGTATGTGCCTGGAGATTTTAGAGACGTCTAGTGTGTGCTTGGAGTTTTTTAGAAATGTCTAGTCTGTGCCTGGAGGTTTTTATTCTCATCTAGTCTGTGGCAGGAGATATTTAGTCTAGTCTAGTCTGTGCCTGGAGGTTTTTAGTCTCGTCTAATCTGTGCCTTGAGGTTTTAAGTCTCTTCTAGTCTCTGCGTCAAGGTTTTTATTCTCGTCTAGTCGGTGCCAGGAGATTTTTAATCTAGTCCAGTCTGTGCCTGGAGGTTTTCAGCCTCTTCTAGTATGTGCCTGGAGATTTTAGAGACGTCTAGTGTGTGCTTGGAGTTTTTTAGAAATGTCTAGTCTGTGCCTGGAGGTTTTTATTCTCGTCTAGTCTGTGGCAGGAGATATTTAGTCTAGTCCAGTCTGTGCCTGGTGGTTTTAAGTCTCTCTTAGCCTGTGCCTGGAGGTTTTTAGTCTCGTCTAGTGTGTGCCTGAAGGTTTTCAGTCTTTTCTAGTCTGTGCCTGGAGATTGCAATTCTTGCCTAGTCTAGTCTTGGTCTGGGGGTATTTCGTCTCGTGTAGTCTATGCCTGCAGGTTTTTAGTCTCGTCTTGTGTGTGCCTGCCGGTTTTTAGTCTCGTCTAGTTTTTGCCTGGAGGTATTTAGTCTTGTCTAGTCTGTGCCTGGCGTCTTTTAGTCTCTTTTAGTCTGTGCCTGGAGGTTTTTAGACACGTCTAGTCTGTGCCTGGAGGTTCTTAGTCTCATCTAGTTTTTTCCTGGAGGATTTTAGTCTCGTCTAGTCTGTGCCTGGAGGTATTTATCCTCGCCTAGGCAGTGCCTGGATGTTTTTAGTCTCGCCTAGTCTGTGCCTGGTCGTTTTTAGTCTCATCTAGTCTGTGCCAGGAGATTTTTAGTCCAGTCCAGTCCGTGCCTGGACGTTTTAAGTCTCTCCGAGTCTGTGCCTGGAGTTTTTTAGACACGTCTACTCTGTTCCTGGAGGGTTTTAGTATCATCTAGCCTGTGCCTGGAGGTTTCTAATCACGTCTAGTCTGTGCCTAGAGGTTTTTTGTCTCACCTAGTCTGTGCCTGGAGGTTTTAGTCTCGTCCAGTCTGTGCCTGGAGGTTTTTAGTCTCGTCCAGTCTGTGCCTGGAGGTTTTTAGTCTCGTCCAGTCTGTGCCTGGAGGTTTTTCGTCTCATCCAGTCTGTGCCTGGAGGTTTTAAGTCTTTTCTGGTCTCTGCGTCGAGGTTTTTAGTCTCGTCTAGTCTGTGCCAGGAGATTTTTAATCTAGTCCAGTCTGTGCCTGGAGGTTTTCTGTCTCTTCGAGTGTGCGCCTGGAGTTTTTTAGGGACGTCTAGTCTGTGCCAGGAGGTTTTAGTCTCACCTAATCTGTGACTGGAGGTTGAAATTCTTGCCTAGTCTAGTCTCGGTCTGGGGGTATTTAGTCTCGACTTGGCTGTGCCTGGTGGTTTTTAGTCTTGTCTATTCTGTGCCTGAAGGTTTTTAGTCTCGTCTAGTCTGTGCCAGGAGATTTTTAATCTCCTCTAGTCTGTGCCTGGAGGTGTTAACACTTGTCCAGTCTGTGCCTGGAGGTTTTTAGTCTAGTCAAGTCTAGTCTGTGCCTGGAGGTGTTTCCTGTTGTCTTGTCTGTTCCTGGAGGTTTTTTAGGCTCCTCTAGTCTGTGCCTGGAGGTTTTTAGTGTCGTGTAGTCTGTGCCTAGAGGTTTTTATGCTCATCTAGACTGTGCCTGAAGATTTTTAGTCTCGTCCTGTCTGCGACTGGAGGTTTTTGGTCTCTCCTAGTTTGTGCCTGGAGGTTTTTAGTCTAGTCTAGTCTGTGCCTGCCGGTTTTTAGTCTCGTCTTGTGTGTGCCTGCCAGTTTTTAGTCTCGTCTGGTTTTTGCCTGGAGGTATTTAGTCTTGTCTTGTCTGTGCCTGGCATCTTTTAGTCTGTTTTAGTCTGTGCCTGGAGGTTTTTAGACACGTCTAGTCTGTGCCTGGAGGTTTTAAGGTTTTTTTAGTCAGTGCATGGAGGTTTTTAGTCTCGTCTAGTCTGTGCCTGGATGTTTTTAGTCTCACCTAGTCTGTGCCTGGAGTTTTTAAAACACGTCTAGTCTGTGCCTGGAGGTTTTTAGTCTCGTCTAATCTGTGCCTTGAGGTTTTAAGTCTCTTCTAGTCTCTGCGTCAAGGTTTTTATTCTCGTCTAGTCGGTGCCAGGAGATTTTTAATCTAGTCCAGTCTGTGCCTGGAGGTTTTCAGCCTCTTCTAGTATGTGCCTGGAGA